>PVIU01010220.1:0-71390 GCA_004026605.1 Ondatra zibethicus
GGGGGGGGGGGTCCTGGCAGGTCCAGGGAAGCCAGAGCCAGACCTGAGGCGAGAAGATGTGAGCAGGGCAGCAGCCCCACAACTCATGTTCTTAGAGTCCTTCTCAAACATTTCTCTTGATTGTGAGAACAATGTGTATTGATTATAGGAAAGCGAGACAATACAACAAATCATAAAAAGAAGTAAAAATCACCCACAATCTCATCACAGTGCTTGGAATGTTAAGTAAAGTAAAAAAAAAAAAACAAAAAAAAAACAAACAAACAGTTCCTCATTCACTCCAGCGCCATTTGATTCAATCCAGTCCATGCTCACTGAGCACCTCGCTGCCCTGCAGTGTCTGGATCAAGGGCCTTGCCTTGAGCACCTCTGTATTCTAGTGGGAAGGGAAGCATGGGAGACATGATGAACAGAACAGATAGGCAAAATAGACCATGTTAAGATTGCATTAGGTGCCACAAAGAAAGAAAATGCCAAGCAGGGGAAGGAAGGGGGCTAGGAGTTGGGAGGAAGAGGGACAAGCAGCAGTTTCCAGCTAGGAGGCCAAGCTCCTAATCAGCCTTTACCCCATGCAGTACACACGGGGGTGCATTTAAAATGCACACACTACTTAGCTTTGTTTCTTTAAAAAAACAAAACAAAAATGATGACATTTCCTCCACTTGCTCTTTTCCTCCCGTGCACAGTAAAAGCCAGGCCATCCCTCCAAGTCTGTGCACATCTCTTTTATTTTCCTCCAGAGCCGCAGAGTATTTCACTGTGTGGCAGCATTCATAATTTATTTACCAAGTCCCCTGTTGATGGACAGCTAGATTGTTTCCAGGTCTGTGCAATTGGAGGTGCGAAGGGGGCTGTCTAGATCACGTGTTCAAGAAAGGTCTGCCCTGGGGTTCTGTGGGGCCAAGAAGCAGAGTAGGGGGTGAGGCTGTGTCCAGGGGCCCAGATCTGGAGGGGAGAGGGCTGCAAGAAGCGTCATGGCATACACTTCCAGCCCAAGCTCAGCAACCCTGCTCCCTGGTGGTTCTCGCTCCATTAATCACTCCCTGCTGCTTCTTTCTGATGTTGCTGCAAGGTGTGGGGAGCTGGTGTGAACGCAGAGGTGAGTACACATATGTGCATACCTTCCGGTCGACACAGGGTGCATCAGACTCCAGACTGCACTGGCTGAGGCACACCTGCCTGCAGTTGCCTCTCTGAATGCTCCAGGCCTTACTAAGATGGTGCAAGACCAATAAGGACAGGCGAGTCAGACCCTTACATGTTTTCTCACCTCCCTCCCTAGAAACCTGAGCTGTGCTGCACCGGATAGCAAAAAACTTAGGAACTTTCCTAGCCTTGTTCTCCAGGGGTCCCCTGAGGACCCACTCAGCTATGCAGGGCTTTATGGGTCTTGCTCCTCCTCAGCAGACCCTGCCCTCACTCCGGGGAACCCTAACCACATTCTGCGGTTCCTGCACAGCTGCCCTGGCTGGTCCCTACCCCTCCTGGGTGCAGACCACCTGCTGACTTCATAAATAACCCTTTCTGTCTGGGTGTTGAATACTGCCTACCCAGCCCCCAAGGGCTGCCGCTGCATCTCCTGAGTGCCAGTGGGCTGAACAACTGTACAGCCAAACCCAGCAGGTAAAAACAAGGACTGCTAACCCACTTGGCCCCCAATGCCCCCACTGGGGCCACCCACTCAAGCTCTCCCAACCCACGCATGGATACCACCCGCGCCCCCCCTTCCCTTCAGTTAATTGTTTACAAGTGACTCAGAGCTGCCTCCAAACCGGCTGGTGCTCATTTAGGGAAGGAAAATTCAGTGGCCCACATAAAAATGGCTTTATTGAAGTGCAAAAATATTCCACCAACTGGATTCCCACCATCTGCTTTGCTTGTAATTCTGAAAAGCACAATGCCACACGGCTCCCTGGCCTTTGTCCTTTCAAAGCTGCCAGAGGCAACTCCCTGCTGTTCCTGACCTACACCTACTGCTCCGCTGGGTAATGGCTCTGCCCAGACAGACCTCTCCCTGTACATAAGCCTGGCAGTGTGGCTGCCTCACCTCAGAGGCAGGGAGCCAAGCCCTGCAGTTACAGCCTTAGGAACACTGGAGACACCTGGCCCCCAGCCTGGAGCCAAGGAATCTAGCTACCTATCCAAGGACCCCAGTCTGGGTTTCACCACTAGCTCAGATGTCCCCAAGTCACCTCCTACCTTGCCAAGTCTCAGCGTCTAAGTACAGAGAATGGACATGAAATACTCACCTTGCAGATGCAAAGTCTCCAAAGGTCTCCCCTAGGTTCCCGCCTCCCCACACCCCACCCAATAGCATCCTTCCAGTCTGCTTCCCCAACTTTGAACTTCTGCATCTTCAAACACAACTTGTGCCTTCACACTGGTGGCCTTACCAAGCCCTTGCTTTGAGTGCTTTTCTTCTCTGCCCCAGAAAACCATTCTCCACGGTCCCCACCATCCCCACTGTCTCCACCGAGTGGACCAGTCCCATCATAACCCCTCCCTCACTTGTTATGGCCTCACCTTGCTCCTTAATCCCATAGCAACCAGCTCTGTCCCACTTGCTTGGGTCCTTTTCATTCAATGCTGAATCCTAGATCCCTGCCCAACATTTGCTACATGATGGTCACTGAGTAAGGGAAGGGCAGTAAAACAAAAGTGGAGCAGACAGGGGCTCTGGGGTCACACAGACCTTAGGTGAGTGACTGGGTGATTTCCCTAGCCCCTCTAGGTCTCAGTGTTCTCCAAGATGAAGATTATGTAGACAACACCTTCCACATGGGAGGAGCTGATGTGTTCACACCATGAAGCGTTTGGTCTGGTCTGGTCTGGTCTGGTCTGGGCATGCTGTCCGTGTTCAGTGTTACTACTGGCCTGTCTAAGAGTTGATGTGGCCAAGAGTCATCAGGGGGGCAGTATTCAGACTCCAGGGGAGAAACGCTGTGCTACTCTGGACAGTGGGGCTTTGAGCCTGCACCCCTGAGTTTCAGACAAAGAACCTGAGTCCCAGAAAGGATGGCTTATTCATCTAACAGCCCCTCCCCGGTATTCAGGGAGAGAGAACCTGGTCCAGAGCCACATGCCTCATGAGGGCCACAAACTTGAGTCTGTGAATATTCCTCAACTCTCTGAGTTATTTGTGGCTTCAGTCAGGCTGTGGAATGTATTCATGGAGCGGTTCTGTCAGCATAGGTGAGAAACACTTGCTTTTGTCTCCTTTTTTTAATGGAAAATGTTTGCTTTTCTCATGTGCCACTTAATTTGGGCACTGCACACCCTAAAAACGCCAAATTCGTGGGCCTCACAATTCAGCTTCAAAACAGAAAATCTATACTTGGCCCTCTTCAGTCTCTCTCCCACCCCCTGCTCTAGGAGTTGGGGATAGTAGTCAGGCCCCCTGAGGAGCCTTGGCTAGACAGAAACTTGGGCGGACCAACCCAGTGGATCTATGGGAGGAGGCAGGGTGGGGGCACAAGTCCCGTCCTCTGAGCTCCGCCCATGACTGCCACTGCCCGGGTGCTCTCCTTTGGGTGTGCTGAGCACTGCCTGCCTTCCCTGATAACCTGAGAAAGGCCCACAAGTGAGGGCGATCAACCCCTACCCCCACATCATCACTCAGCCAGATCTTGCCACAGGCTAGCCTGCTTTCGTAGGCAGGAGCTGGGCACACCTTGACAGTGCCTAAACACCTGACCAATCTTCCCAACCTACTTTTTGCCATTGATACAGCATGCTGCTCTCAGGATGTGCGTGATGAACTCACAAGGGACATTGTCCGAGCTTCCTGGGTATCTTCTGTAAGCATCACAGATCTGCAGAGCAGCCTTTCTCTACCCCCATCTTTCCTAGATGTTTATTTACAGCTCAGCTCAAGTGCTCCTTCCCAAGAGTTTGTCCTGGACCACTGAACAGGACCTTGGCCAGTCCCCGGGTCTCTACCCCAATGTCCTCCTTGGCTTTTTGTCACAAAGCTTGGCACTATCTAACATGATTTATTTGTTCGTCTGTTTGCTTGCCTCCCAGAATGGAGAGGGAAACCCATGAGGGGACATTCCCAGTGACATAAAAAAAAAAGGCTTGGCTCCTAGCAGAATTCCATCAATAGAAATGTCAGAGGCATGTTCAGAAGGTCACAGCGAGTTGGCTGCAGAGCTAGGACTTGTCCCCAGGACTCCCAGCCACCTGGCCCTCATCATGTTCTTTCAGCTTATCAAGCAAGTGACAGCCAGGATTTGAACCCCTGGCTCTAAAGCCAGCCTTCTTATCATCAAGCCTTACAGCTCCCCGAATTCAACCTCCTGCCGCCTGGCCTGTTGGCTAGAATAAGAGTTCTCCAGTACGGCCACCACCAGCATCATGTGGCTGCTGAGTTGTAAATTAATTTCAATTAAGTAAAATGTTAAATTCAGTTCTTCAGTCACTCTCACCCTGCATGTGGCCAGGGGCTAGTGAACTGGACAAGGCCAGCACTAGGCCTCTCCGCCACTGCAGAGTAGTCGATTGGACGGTCTGGCCCCAAGGAGGAGCTTCTTCAAATCTATCTTACTCATCCCCACGGCCCTGGAAAGAGTGCATTAGCTACTATCTCTGTTAGCATACTTCTGCTAGTACTCCAAGAGGGCCCCTCTCCTCTGCTCCTGACCCCTCTTCTTCCTCCAACAGGAAGGGACGAAGCCAGCAGCGTGGAGGTGACATGGCCAGACGGCAAGATGGTGAGCCGCAGTGTGGCCAGTGGGGAGATGAACTCGGTGTTGGAGATCCTCTACCCCCGGGATGAGGACAAACTTCAGGACACAGCCCCATTAGAGGTGGGCCAAGACCACTGGGCCTCAGAGTCGATAACCTATTATCGTAGGGGTGAATCTGTAGACTCGCTCTCTAGAATGGTAGAGATGATGGTTCCACTTGTAGTTTTGCAACCTGCTGTACCCACATCTCTTCAGCTTCTCACAGAATTCTGGAGGGTTGGCAGGGCAGCGGGGTTAGCACCCATTTTACAGAGGAGGAAATCAGAGGCCAGAGAGTGAAGCCAAGGCCAGCTAAGGTTGCATAGCCAGTTGTGCAGTGGGTTGAGATCCAATCCCTAGTCTCCTGCTGCCCTTTTCTTTCCTGACTGCCTGAAGAGACCTCCTATTGTCCTTGGATGAGGCTCAGACCATAAACTAGGATCCTTGAGGATACAGTCCTGGTCCAGCTTCAGGTCTGTCTCAGGTACACAGATCTCAAATACAGGGAGAGTTTGAATTACATGCTCTTGCCCTCGTCCTCAACACCATCTCCATGCTTAGTGTAAGGCAGAATAAGAGGGAGGGAGGGGCTGCCCTCAGGCTAAGAGCATCTCTCATACTGTAATCAGGGTGACAGTAGCTCTGTGGCTGTGACAAGGAGGGGACCTGAGATGAGGCCTCTCAACTCACAAGTGTCTCTGCTTCTGCCACCTTGCAGTGCGGACAAGGATTCTCCCAGCAGGACAATGGCCATTGCATGGGTGAGTCGCCTATAGGCATCAGAGGATGGGGCAGAGGCTGGGATCTTCCTGGGGACTCTCAGCCTGACCTTCCAAGGCCCAAGACACAGACAGGGGCTAGACAGATAGGAAGAGGAAGGTGCCATCGGTCCTTAGAGATCCAGGTGCCAAGGCAGTCACCCCATACCTCGCCAAGGTGAGAGTGACTTTAGCAACTGTAGGCTGACTCATTTTGCGGCTGGGCATTGGCAGTCCCTGCCTGCCACGAATAGCAGAACAGACCTGCAGATGGCACACGCTGCCACACAGATACTCAGACGGTGATGGATAAGCTTCACCCTGCCAGAAGCAGAGCGGAAACATTCTATGGCCAGACTGAGGAGCAGTCAGCGAGGGGGCTGACAGACCCATGGAGGCAGAGCTGACTGTAAGAGTCGGTTGGGCACAACAGGGTGTGGTCTGTGATCACCGTGTAGACAGGAGACTGCAGCGAGGAGTACAGGGGAGGCTGGTAGATTCCAGATGCCAGGTCAGTGAGGGACTCATGACTTTCTCAAGTCTCCCAATTATGATGGGGGGGGCAGTCTAGCATCCCAGGGTCCATAAGATGTCCCACCCAAAGCCTTACGTCTTGATTTGTAACAAGGACTTAGGGTGTGGATTCTTTCTTCCTCAGACCCAGAGAAAATAGACACAGCCCACTCTTGTGGAGCTCACAGCCAGTAAATGGAGTGGCCTGCATATGAACAGCTGATGACCATATAGGTGGGGCCAGGGATGGCATGCGCAGGGAAGCACCAAGAAAGGCGTTAAGCTATCTGGGGTAGATCCCAGGTGGCAGACAGAGAAATCGAGGTCAGTCTGGGACCGGGAGAATGATGAGTAGGACAGACAGAGAAAGGAGTCAGTGTGCCCATGGAGGATACTGCCTGGGCATAGGACTACAGATGAAGTATAAGTGCCTAGGGGAAGACGTGACTCCCCCTACTGTCCGTGTGCCACTCTGGTCACATGATAAATGGACAGCACAGGCACATAAAACTTTGGAGTCCTCTCTACATGCTGAGAGGACCCTTTGAGATCACTGGCCCGGCAACTCTTCCTTTCTGTCACCCAGAAGGTCCCCTACATGGTACTAAATCACCGTGTCTGGCTCTGGGGATGCAGTCTAGTTCCTTACCTGGGGGGTTCACATCCTGGTGGAGGGGGTCAGACCTCAAACACAGGACTCTGTGGTGTGAGAAAGTGGTTTAGGGACCCTGTCAGCAAGGTACAGCCTGGGGACTGTGAGCAGAGAAGTCAGAAAGAGCCACTGGTGAGGGGCTTGTACATAGAGACCACAGGATTAGGAGGAGCTGAGGGGAAAACTTGCCTGGCAGAGGAAGAACAAAGGCCAAGGGCACGAGCCCGTCACAGAGATGTCAGAGGTGCCGTTAGGGTTGGGATGAGGTGGAAGACAGCACAGGTCAAGGAAAGAGTCTGGACTTTGTTATTAGGCCCTCGGGAGCTAAGCAGGAGAGTGACCTGATGGGATTCACGTTTTGAAAAGATCACTCTGGCTGCTGAATTGCAGGCTGGATTGAAGGGAAGTCTGGAAGCCAGGAGGCCAGTAAGGCAGCCGCTGCAGACATCCAGGCAAGACACCATGGGGGCTGGGCATAGGGTGGCGGTGGCAGTGAGGAAGGCGGACAGATGAGAGGCCTGCTTTGGGGCAGAGCGGATTGCACCCTGGGGTGAGGAAACGGGAGGCTGGGGAGATAAGTCTGATTACTGCTGATGTGGCTGAGCGGTTGGTGGTGGCATTGACAGAACTGTGGAAGATGGAGAGGGGACAGAAGAGGCTTAAGGGCTGAGGGAAATCAGAGTTCCATTTTGGAAATGATCAGTCTGAGGTGTGTATTAGACATACAGGTGCAACATGTAGCCATTGGTGATTGGATTCACGAGCGTGGAGCCCAAAGGAGAGGTTATGGCTGGAGGCAGGAAGTTTACAGTCATCCACATCTAAAGAGTTTATCTAGAAATGTGTGATCTATAGAAAGGACCCAGGACCAAGCCTGAGCACTTCCAATATGCGGGGCTCAAGGACAGGAGGAGCTATCCAAGGGCACTGAAGTGGAGAGGCAGGCCCAGCAAGGAAAAGGGACATACCCGGGATCACAGGGCAGGTGGGCAGACAGGTGCAAAGCTAGGACACGCTGCCCACCTCTCCTTGGTGAGTGGCTCCCCTTCCCTTGCAGACACCAATGAATGCATCCAGTTCCCATTCGTATGCCCTCGAGACAAGCCCGTGTGTGTCAACACCTATGGAAGCTACAGGTGCCGGACCAATAAGAGGTGCAATCGGGGTTATGAGCCCAATGAAGACGGCACAGCCTGTGTGGGTAAGTGGAACTCTGGCCACATTCCATAGCAAAGGAAACGTGCCTTGTCCCCAGGAGTGCAGGGGCTTCTGGGTGGGCTCCAGACCATGGTCCTTAACCCCTCCTTCCCCTGGATTGATAGAGGGGAGACCATGTCAGGCTTGGAGAGGCCCCTTCACTACTGCCCCACCTGAAGGGCCCTGGGGTGCTGTGTCCTGGGTCTGTGGTTTTTACTCCCCTCACATCTCCTGAGGCAAGTGTTCTGGCCTGGAGGTCAGCCAGTGTTTTTATAGCTGGGGTAGAAAGTAGCTCCTCCAAGTGACCTTTGGCAGAATTTCTGAACTGGTGTTTGTCTTACCTCCTTCCTCCCAACCAACCCTTTTCTCTTCCCCCATTTTCTATCTCCCCACCCTTTCATTTTTTTGCAGCTCAAGTGGCCTTTTTAGGTGGGTATTCTTCGGCTGCCTTTAGAATCTCTGAGCCTCTCTCTCAAGCCTCATCTCTTTCGCTAGGCCTTGGACTTTGCCTTCAGTTATATGCACTTTAAATTCCATCAATAAAGGAAAAAAAAAACAAAACTCACAACCTTTGTGGAAAACTATATCTCTCCTGCTGCCTACCTCTCTCCACACCCAATAGATTCTGCCATGTGCTCCTTCGAGTGGACAGTGGGGGTGGCCATCTTTGAGAAGGGAAGTTTGGGAAATACTGGCGTGCCCCTATTTGTTTGTGAAGCCTTTCTTTGCATGTTTTCTGAGAAAACAGAAAAGGAAAGTGTCTCCTCTACCCCATCCCTCATTCCTTCCGAAGAACCAGGACAGTCCAGTCATCTCTGTATCTTTGTGAGCATCTTATTTTGCCCTTAACAAAGATGGCTCCCAGGCAGTTGCTTGCTCAGTTGATTCAGTGATGTATCATGTGCCTGCTCCTTTGGCCTGTGCTGTTGCTGCTTTGTACAACCTGACTTCCTATGATTATGAAAGCCTTATTGCGTTGGTGGTGGTGATGGGAAGGGGAAGGGTGGTCCTTTGGGGCTGATGATAAAAATGCTTAAGTTTGAACTTGCCAAGTCTTCCAGCCTCTTTTCTGGAGAAATTATGCCAATAAACTCTCTGCTGCATATTAGCGCCTAGCTAGTGGGGGCGGGACGCCTTAGCGAGAACATGCTGGTTGGAATGCTGAATTCGCTGGGACGCTTCCACCAGGAGGGACATGAAAACAAGCCGGGGCCTAAGGGGAGCACCAGATCCCGGCACCAGCCATGCGGCTGGGTGAGTGAAGCAGCATTGCACTTGGAGGACCAAGCAAGGCATGTGGGGTGGCCAGGGCAGACCCAGGAGCAGTGTCCTGGGCGGTTCACTGGGGGCCTTCACTTCTCCACTCTTGGTCTCTACTCCCTTTTCATAAGCGGCAAGAGAGTCGGGTCGGTATATCCACTCACCTCCTTTCCTCCCCAGCGCCTCCCCGTGTGACCGGACACAGGTGTGGCTAATCTCTGACAGTCCTGGTTTTCAGAAAGAACTTAACCACCCAGCTTTTGCAATACGCTTAGGAGCCTGGAAGCGCCTGTAGGCAGAGCACCCTTTGGGGATGATGGAATGCCACAGCACATGCTCTCCACCAGCTCTGGCAGTGAGGGCACATTGTAAATCACAGATATATTTTTCATGGGGGAAAAAAAGTCACTTGAAGATATAATAAAATCATGCTTAAGAATGCAGCAAGCCTTTTAAAAACATATTTAGCAAAAAAACTACCCGTTTCTGATACCATAATAATACTCCCAATAAATCACAAAATATGAATTCCTTGTAGCTAGTGCTGTTTTTACACTCGGAACCAGAGCTTAAATGAAAAGTTTTAAAATGAAAACCGCTACAATTTTCCTGGGAAGCACATAACAACTTAAAAACCACTCTACTTCTACCAGTGCCATCCCTGCGTATCGACAGAGAATTAAAGATCTGAAAGAGCCCAGACATGAGCCTCAGAGAGATGAAGTGATTGAGGTCACCCTGCCCAAGGTCACAGAGCCAGCCGGTCCCCAGTCCAGGCCTGCAGCCCTTTCCCGCCATCTTGTTGAGGGTGAATGGCACACACTCGCTGCTTAGATGTTTCCACGTTCTCCCCAGAAGCTGCCGCCTTCTCAGAAATGAGCGAGCGTGTAAGATATCTAGATGGGGAAGGCCCTTGGCCTCAGAGACTGGCTACAAAGGCAGCAACTGTAGGAAATGGCAAGATAGCAAGCTCCATTGGCTGCCCACACACAACAGTGTGAGGAATGGAGGTGGGGGCTGGAAACGCTAGTGAGACAGCCTGCCAAGGACACCAGGAACTTCAGAGTGTCAGCTAACTTCACAGGGTGCCTGAACCGCCTGGCACATTGCGTTTCAGGTCACTCTACCTTATGGGCAGGTCAGATGAGTCACAAAGGGGCGTCCCAGGCTCCCTAGCTGTTAAGGGAATGCAGGGTTAGAAGGTATCCCGTGGGGTACATGCATTCAGGAGCTATTGTCTGAACCCCTGCTCTGCAATAGGGCCTGAGCAAGGCTCTAGGTTTATAATGGTGAGTAACGATAACATGGTTGATACGCCCCACACACACTGCCTTCCCTCCAGCCAGATGGAAAAGCCAAGCATAAGGGTGGGAGGGGACCATAAGGGCTTTCTTAAAAGTCTAGCTAGATTCACAGGTTACCGCACACAGAAGCAAACTCCATACATGCATTCATCCACATGTTCATTCAGCAAGTGTTTATTGAGACCCTCACGGGTGTTCTTGTGAGAAAGATGACAAGCTCCCTCCAGTGAGAAGGTCAAGTCTTCTACATCCAAGATACTTGCAGTGGAAAAAAAGAATACAAGGCTAAACTCTACAGAGGACAGACTCTGAAGCAACTTAACTTCGCCTGCCCCCAAGCCCAGGGCCCACCACTTGCCAGGAATCCAGGTATTTGAACCAGGTACCTCTGGCTCCAGACCTTCGCTGCCTGGGCATTGTCAGCCACAGATGTGTGGGCCAGACCAGTGCTCTCACCCCCCATCCCCCATCTTCCCTTCTGGTTCCTCTTCCCGAGACTCATGGCGTCTGAATCCTCACTGTCCCCTTTTGAGCATCTGAGAGTACGCGCGCACGCACACACACACACACACATCTATTTTTCTTATGTTGAGCACACACACATTTATTTTTCTTATGTTGACCACACACATATACGCGCACACACACACACACACACACACCACACACACACTCATCTATCATTCTTCCATCCCATAGGCCCACTTAGGTTCCTAATATCTTTTTTAGTTTATGATGGAATTTGTAAAAATTTAAAAATAGAAAAGACCTTCAGGGCAAGTGAATAACTCATGATCCACTCCAGCTAAGTCAGGCCCCATATTTTTTCAAGAGAACCCCCCAAAATAATAACTACAATAATAATACCACTCTTATTCTGTCTGATGCAGCCTCCTCCAGGAATGTCTCCCCTCAGAATGACAATAATAGCTTTCAGTGAGTTAACTCCGTGTGTCTGGGTCGGATATAAACTCTTTACAAGAGCCAACTCGCTTAATCCTTGCAGCAATCCCTAGGGGAAAGTGCTATAATTATCCTAGTTACTAGGATAAGTTAAGTGGTTCCTTGGGCTCACACAGCTGGGACAGGCAAAGGTGGGATGGAGTCCCAGGTAGTCTGGCTCTCCCACCTCCAGGCTTACCTGCCATGCCTACCCACTTCGTCCAGCTAGCCAACTTGTTTGTGCAAAAGCCATAGTCTCTTATGCTACCCAGAGTCAAGGGCCAGGTGGGAAGGGAGAAACAGAGTCCCCAGAGAGTTGAGATCTGAAGAAGTCATACCAAGGTCACACCAAAGCCTGAAGGAAGAGCAGGCCACACCCATGTGGAGAGCATCCTCACCAGGCCAGCCTGGCCACTTTCTGCAGTGCAACGTGGAGAATCCCACACCAGGCCGCCTCCATCGCCACAATCGCTGGCCCTACTCTGGGAAGGTGCCATTCTGAGGGCCAGGAGTTGGATTATGAGTCACTCTGGCTGCTATGGCCCCCTCCCAGGGCTTGGGCATCACATCCTGGCCGATGCTGCTGGACCGAGCAAGAACTCCATCACAGCCTCCAAGAACCACATGGAGACAGAGAAAGAGCACTTTATTATCTCGAAGTAGCAGAGATTCCAGATTCTACCAGACTTCCAGCCTGGGAGGACAGTCAAGCCACTCCCCTTACCTCCCTGCCCGTGGTCACCAGCGTCTCATTCCTTTTGTGAAGCTATTGGCCAAGCCACAGGGAGTCAGAAACCTGCCAGGGGCTGATGTTGTGTCTCCTTGGCAACAGCACATCCTGGAAGGAGGAAGAAGAAGGATAGCTCGGGCTAGTTGACAGGAGAGATAATCCCATTGTTCCCCACCCTTAGCAGCTCTGTCCTCTTAAGCACTGCTGTTGAGCAGTGAAGCGATCAGAGGGAAGGCCATCGAGGAGGGATGAGAAGCAAGGACGGGTGAGAAGCTAACATTTACGGAATGCTCACTATATGCCAAGAACTTTACATGCGTGTCTCCATTAATCCTCACACCATCCTGCCAGGCAAATGCTACTAGCCTACTCTATTACCAAGGAAAGTGAGGCTCAGGAGGAGTAAGTTACACAAGGTCACAGCTCGCTGAGGAGACCCCAGACTCTCTACTCCGCAGCCTGGGTTCTCAAGCCTCGTGCTGCCAATCTCCAGGAAATGTGCACCTGAGGGAGTCGTATAACCAATTGTTCACTCGTATTCAACTGCACAGCTACTAAGTGCTGTGCATCATTCTAGTGGCTTCGGATATTCATCTGTGACGACAACGGGGACATCCCTGTTGTCATAAACACAGGTAGAGGACAGTGGGGAGGGAGCTCTTGTGTACTAGAAAATGCCAAGTGTGTCAGGGAAGATGAATGGCATTAAGGCTCTTTGTGGGTTCCTGGGTAGAGGCAAGCTGTTACTTTAAGTAAGGTGGGCCAGAGTGCTCAACCTCCAGGGGTAAAAAAAAAG
This sequence comes from Ondatra zibethicus, assembly GCA_004026605.1. Classification (NCBI taxonomy): domain Eukaryota; kingdom Metazoa; phylum Chordata; class Mammalia; order Rodentia; family Cricetidae; genus Ondatra; species Ondatra zibethicus. The sequence goes on from PVIU01010220.1 coordinate 12,880, forward strand.
GCATTTGAAAAAAGATTTAAAGTAGGTAGAGTATCCTTGAACCTCAATTTCTCATCTGTAAAATGGGTATGAAGTTGACAGTTATTTATTAAGCTTGAGTTTTAGCACTAACCAATACCTCAGTTATTGTATTAAACTTGACACAGTGTCTGGCATGGAGTATGCCTCCAATAAATGAGAGATCTGATTATGAATAAATACCAAAATTGATGATGGAGCCAGGTTCTATCTGATGTCAAAACTCCCATGCTTCCCCACTTTTGTGCCTAGAACACCCAGGGGTGTGCAAGTGGAGATAAGGGACGCACTGGCTACCCGAGGATGCTCGCAGGTTAGTGAGAAAGAGATTGCAGGACCACAAACGGCCATAAGGGGGCAAAGCCTACCTCCCTGGCCCTAAGGTATGCCAGGTTTGGCATAGTGCTCACACAGCTTCATTCCCAAAGAGAACAGTCATACAATAAGGTAAGTGAAGCAGAGCGGGCAGAGGTTTCCGAGAGCCATGGAGCTTTTCTAGACATACTCTGTCAACTCTAAGAGACTCCTCAAGCGTTTGGTGCCGAGGCACCTGAGAAGTCATCTGTTCCTGCCCCATTCTTTGCAGACCGAGAGCCCAAGGACCACAGACTCTGCTGCTTGGTAGTCCCCTTCTGGGCCACACTGCCGGTGGCCCTTTCAAAGAGCTCGGGCCAGGCCACTCCCCACTTCCTTTCCCAGGAAGCTCCAGTGTTTCAGAAGCATGTGGCCAGTTTTGGGAGTAAGTGGGTAGTGCTGGGCCCTCCCACCAAGTGGCAGAAAAAGAGTCCTGCACTCCATCCTGGAAGCACCCAAGATAAAAGGAACCGACTCCAGGAGGCACCGTAAGACTGAGAGTAAGGAGACAGTGAGGAAGGGAGCAAGGAGAATGTCATCACTTCCTAGGAAGCCCTGCTCAGAACCCAGGTGCCACCCCAGCCTGCGGGAAAGAAGAAAACCCAACTGCAGCCAGTCGTTGCCCTAAAAATAGCCCCTCTGTATGGCCCTCCCCAGAGCAACCACAAGGAACCCTACCTCAGAGTGGCTGGATGCCTCTCCAAGCTGAGGTGACTTCCTTCCTTCTGTGGAGCTGCTGGGGAAGGAGAAACACACCCTAGCTCCCAGATGCTCCAGCACGGCAAGGGAACAGGCATAAACCAAATGGAGGAAGGCAGACCAGGCATGCAAACCAGATGTGCAAACCAGATGTGCAACTCAACCCTGCTGTTCCAGGCAGATACAGAAAAGAGAGAGAGGAGGGCTTTGGGACTGTCTCCAGAACACAATCATTAGAAAGTCACAATACCTTAGCCCCTGCAGGATGTTTCCCATGTGCTGGATGCCATGTTACTCTTTAGAGACCTGGCATAAGACCCCTGTGGCCCTTCTATCCATCTATCCTTGAAATTCTCCCTTCACTAAGAGACTCTGGGATCAAAGACACGGGTTTGCATGCCAGGCAGTCCACCTCCACGCTCTGAAGTGAAGCAAGGCATTTCCCCTCTGAGCCTCAGGTTCCTCATCCACAGATGAAGGTGGTAGTAACAGCCCTAGGGAAGGGCAGCGAGGCTCCCTCCAGGTCGGCACAACACCCGACCGGTGGAATGTGGAGCTGATTATAAAATCTGTCCCAAGCCCCCCAACTCCTGGCTTCACTTCTCACAGGCCCTGATTTTACAACAATCCATAAGTCATTAACCAGGCCACACTAGACCTGTAAGACTCCTTCCCAGCAGGACCCATCCGTCACTCAGTTACAAATGCTGACTTCATTGGGGAATGGGGTAAACACAGAATCTTTACTTTGAAGAGTCCAGGCCTGTGTTTTGAACAGCTCGGGGGAGCACAGGGCCAATCAGTACTCATCCATTCTCCTGCCTCTCCAGGGTCTGCAAACATCCATCTCCTGCCGGCAGCCCTCTCACTCAGTTCTGATCCATCAGTCATTTCCCTGAAGCCATCTTCTCTGTATCCAACCACATATCTGTCAATTCACCTTTCCTCTGTCCATCCTTCCATCCATCCATCCATTCATCCACCCATGGTACTGTACCCTCTTAAGACCTAGGCCTAGAATTCCAGAAAAAAAAAAAAAAAAACATGAAAGTCCAAAAGGATTTTCCCTGCTTGAAGTCCTGACATTCAGGCAGTATGGATGAGGACTGAGTCGAGGCAGAATGTATTTTTCCTCTCCCTCTCCCTCAGAAGAGTGTGAAGAGAGTCACTAGAACACAACCAGAGTGACCTTATTGAGAGCTGTTGCCAGCACGGGAGAGGCCAGACCGTCGCCTCTACCTTTAATTGAGTTATTTGGTGGCCATTTGCAGTTCAATTGTATCACTCAGTAACGCCTGCCTATCTGCACGGCTTCTCCTCAGCAGCCCAGTGCCCAGGGGCCTTCAGACTGCACAAGCTGCATCTTCTCCCTCTTCCTGCCAGCCAGTGATGGGCTGTGTCTCCCATTCAGTGCCAGAGGCGAGGCATTGTGACAGGCATCTGAGCTGGGGAGGGGAGAAGTAGACGTGAATCAGACAAGATCCCCACACTTGAAAGGTTTACTGACTAATTGGGGGTAGCGGGGAAGGGAACTTCACTATATATGAGGCCTTGTAAGATATGTGTAATGTTTCCTCCTTCCCAGGCATCGAGCAACACTGCTCTCAGGTGGTAGCTGGTCCCCAATCACTTTTCCATTACAGAAATCAATAACTTGAATTACTCCAAAATAACAAGCACCTCCATCCCGCTCCAAAACTAATTTTTTTTCTGTGTCTGCATTTGCCCGTGTGCTTTCTCTGGGCCTGGAATCTGTCTTTGTGAGTCAGCCCAGGTAGAATGGTGTCTTATGCCTGACGGTGGCACGCTAAGGTAGAATGCAGCAGGGTTCAGAGTCGGGGACTTAGATTGGAATCTTCGCTCTGAGTCGTTCAGCTGTGGGCTCTCGCCAAGCTCCATAACAACCTGGAACATCGGTTTCCTCGTGTATAAAATCAGATCCCGAGTATAACCACCCACCTGAGTGTTAGAGAAGCAAGAGGGGTAATGAGGCTCGTGAATGTTCCTGCATGTATTAGGGAATCACTGAAGCCTTGGATAAATATCCGTTCATTCCACGTGAGTACTGAAACCTGTGTCACCAGCTCATTGCATAGTGAGATCCCAGTGTCACTTCCATAATAACATTCGCATCTTACATTGAGGAAACCAATTACCATTCACAACGATGCACTCTTGTATTGCTGCTGATTTACAAAGGAGCAAGCATAGAGTCAGGGAAGCTAATGGAATGGCTGGAGGTCCCTGGATGGGGCCGCCCTCTGATACCTTCACAATGGTTCATCTCCTCTCTCGTCCTTGATTCAAAAGCAAGCCCTGGTGCTACCCCAGGATGCTATGCCCTGCATCCTGCAGGTGCTGAAATGACAGGTCCTTTGAAGGACCTCTTGAAGGAAGAGCTGTGAGTGCTGCCTGGGAAAATAGAGCCTCCTAGAGTCACCTGAGAAGAGACGTGTGGGAACCCTCAAAGGCCACACTCTGAAAGCCAGAAAAGAGACATTACAGACCACCTATTTCACACAAGGCGTATTTCTAGCCATTTTCTGATTCTTCAAAACCAGTTATCCTTAACCTTTTGAGGTTAGTCCTGTGTACTTTGAGAATCTGCTGAGAGCTGTGGATTGTGTCTCCCCGATAAAGGCACTGATTATACTCATAAGTGCAGGATTTGGAGGTAGAGGTTAAGGTTAAGGACATGTAGCTGGGCATAATGGCACACACCTTTAATCCCAGCACTCAGGAGGCAAAGGCAGGTGGATCTCTGAGTGTTTGAGGCCAGCCTGGTCTACAGAGTGAGTTCCAGGATAGCAAGACCATGCTTCAGGTTTTCTTAGGCACCAGGGACCTTCTCTTTTGACAGCGTTACTCTCAGCATAACAAATGTTTTTGTATATATCCACAACCCACAGCAAGCGGGAGCCACGCACACGTGTACACATGTGTATACACATATGTCATGCTGAGTTACAATTGTCTGGTTTGACATGAAACATAGTAATAGATCTTCAATAAAACTTGAATCCTAGTGTTGTGCTTTCTTTTCCTATCTTTGAGCCAATAAACTTCTTTGGTTTAATTCAATAAAACAGAGAAACATGCATAGATCTCATGTGTACAGTACAGTGAATTTTTAAGAAGCAAGATCCCTATGCTACCAGCTCTCCGGCCCCGAAGCAGAAGAGTGGGAGCCCGAGAGTCCCCAGACCCCTCTCCTCCACCACCTTCAACAGCGGAACAGCCATGTCAGTTCTTTCTTCATAGGCAACTGTGTCTGCCTTTGAATCTGTTCCAGGCTGTGTCTGATTACTTTTGTGGAGCCAGTGTTTTTAATCCAGGTCTCAGGCTTAGGTCTGAATAGTCGTGTAAAGCGTTTTCCTATTTGATGTACGGGGAAACTGAGGCAGCCTGTAAGCCAGAGCTCAAAGTTTTGGTCATGTTTGGGGCCACATTTTTCAGCAGCTTGTCTTTGAGGAGAATAGAAGGCAAAGGCAAGGTGAGGGTGCTTCCTACAGGGTCCACATGGGATGTGAGAGAGGTTCCCAGACCAGCAGCTCCTGAAGCAGCTGAAACTGGCTGTGGAGGGAAAGGGTGGCTGTCTCAGGTCCTCCCTTGACCCACATCTATAGAAGCCGCATGCACCAGCTGCTGGCTGAGCTAGGGTGGCTGAGGAAGTTTTACAGTACCTGAGTGGCTTTTCTGCAGCCTTTTGGCTCTTGGGTGCAGTACATGATCCCGCCACTTGGCGGCACCTCGAACGTCTATAAACTCCGTGGTCATGGTCGCATGGGCCTTATCTTTAACCAAAGCGAAGAAGCCAGTCTTTAACCAACAGAAGAAAGCCAATGCATGTAGCAAAGAAAGACCCATGTATCAAACGCGTGCATGGGGTGTGCCAGGATGGTTGTCCTCTTCAAAAGGGACCAGGAGTAACCTGTCCTTTGGGGTCTTGTGTCTGGTTATCAAGGGGGAAATAGTGACATGGCTGCAGCCAGCCAGAGGGAACAAGCCTCTGCTTTAAGAACAGAGGCAGCAGAGAAAGCCATACTTTATCAGATCTGCACCGTCGGGCCTCCGCTGCCATTCGCTGGGCTGTCCCTGTGGGCCCTACATGCCTGTGAGTCTACTCAGAATCCTGTGCCCCTGGAGCATGGAGGTGCCAAGCCTGCTTCAGAGCCCAGACTCAAACAGCCCCAGGTCCTTCCCTGGGAATCTGCAGTTCCAGTCTCTGGGTAACTGAGGGTCCTTTAAAGTTGAATGTACCCCTGACCCTTTCTGCAGTTTGCAGGTTTCTTCTTAAAGCCAAGCTCTGCTACTTCCTGTGTAAACTGGGGCAATTGAACTTCTGTGCATGTGCTTCATCTGTGAGGGGGATCGTAGTTCACACCAGGGAAAGCTCACGAGAAGGCCTAAGCCTGAATGACGCTGTGGCTGAGCCTCGCTAGGACCTGACAAACAATAAACATGAGGCATATGCTAGCTACTGTTTTTCTTCCTTTTAAAAAAGATTTTCTTTAAGCATTTGTGTGTGCTTTTACCTGCACGTGGTGTACTGTGTGTGTGCCTAGTGCCAGAGGAGACCAGGAGAAGGTGTTGGGTCCCCTGGAGATAGAGTTACAGTTGTGAGCAGCTACGTGGGTGCTGAGAACTGAATGCAGATCCTCTAGAAGTGCTCTTATCTGCTGAGCCATCTCTCCAGCACAGTTACTGCTTATCACCGTGACCATTGCCATTTAAAAGTAGGAGAGCTGAATGCCTCTCAGCCAGGCAAGCCCTGGGAGTGGGGTGTTGGATGAATTTTTGCCAATTGTAAATCCCCAGTCGTCTTCGGGGCTTCTTCAATAAATAGCTTGGCTGAGGTTCAAGCCTGACCTCAGGCTACAGCAAACTTCCCACCCAAGCAGAACTCCAGCATGACCCTCCCTGCCACTGGGGCAGCTCCCAACCCACTCACTCACATCCCAAGACTGAACAGAGGCAAAGATCCAGGCTCCCCAGGGCTCAGGTGCAGAGCCAGGTGTCCCTTAGAAGCAGCAAGCAGAAACTTCTGAGGTATCTGGAGCTCTATTCCACACCACCCAGAGACCACCTCCCCCTTTGGCCCCAACCCCAGAACCAGAGCTGTGGTCCCTGTGACCTAATGAGGTCCTCCCTGGATCAGATCCTGGCCAGAAGATCTGTGTGGTCCAGCCCCACCACAACCCCAGACAACTTCCTATCTGGAAGGAAATCCCTGTTTTAACTCACCCACCTTCTCTATGACCAGGGACACATTACTCAACCTCCTGAGACCTTTGAGAAGACTCAGCTAATCTCTAAATCCCTCTTATCCCTAGAATATGGTTTTAGTAAAGTATCTGGTATGTTGTAGGTGGTTTTACGATTTCCAAGACAGAGCTATGCCAGTTTCTAATATCTATCTGCTTTCTAATCTTTCCCTAAAATTACTGTATGCATATGATGGGAGTTGTGCATGTTCCATGGTGCAAATGTGTAGAGATCAGAGGACAATTTTGTGGAGTTGGTTCTCTCCTTCCACCTTTACTTGGGTTCCAGGGCTCAAACCTAGATCATCAGGCCTGCGTGGCAAGTACTTTACCAGCTGAGCCACCCTGCCATTCAGTCTTCTAGCCTTCAGTCATGAATGGCCTGACTGTGCCTGACCTAGAGTAAAAGCTCAAGAAGCAGGCCCTACCTAATTCACTGATAAATTACTTTTGGCTTAGCTTTCATCTGAACCTACTGTCTCCAGGCAAAGCTACAAGTCCACCAAGGATTAAGGAGTGGTAAAGGTGGGATATCTACCTCCCCACTGACCCACAAGCTCCAGAGAGAGAAAGAGTTCATCAGTCCTGTGTCATCTGCTTCTTCTCCCATACACGCTCAGCCAAGCATCTCTGCATGAGCTGGGATGCAGAACTAAGCCCATCACCATGGACCAGTGGAAACAGCATGGAGCCTCAAGCTGGCAAGTCCTTTTTATTGGAAAAAGAATAAAACAAAAGGTCTCCATTTTGCCTCTTCCCAATGTCAGTGTCCCAAGGTCATACAGCAGGTTAGGGAGGGCACAGGCTTCTGCCAGGAGTCAGGGGGCTGCAGCTTGGGAAGAAGGGGTTCATTGCACCAGGGCTCGTCGGGCTCAGCCTCCCTGAAGCTTCAGGGGCGTGGCCAGCCCTCTCCGTCTCTGCATAGTCTCCTGACATCACACGCTGCTGCTGTGGCCAGCAGAGAACAAGAAAGCTCCAGAAAGCTACCCATGGTGGCTGGTGTCTCCTGTCTACGTCTAGCACCTCCTGCCCGCTGAGGTAGGCAGCCTGTTTCCTGTCCCTATTCAGGCCCCAGGATGCACCCCACTGGCTCCCCCTGAGAGCCACAGCACCATTGGCTGGCCAGCCCCTCTTCCCTTGCAAGGCACACTGCCTTGAATGTCCAGGGAGCCTCACCTGCAGGACTTCAGGGCCCTGACACTTGGGCAGGCTGAATTTGCAGCATCTGTGGCCCCACTATGTCACAGGGGCTGGAAGAAGGGCACCAAAAACCACCCAAACGTTGGCTCTGCTCTCCTAGGATCCCAGCTCTTCCTCCATCAGAATGTGCACAATAGAGCCAGAGGTGGGAGAAAGGCCAGGAGCAACAGTCAAGCAGCAGCCCAGCTTTAGGACACCGACTTGTAGATCAGGAGGGGACCCACAGGGAGGTGCTGCAGACCATTGCGTGACAGGACAGGGCAGGACATGGTAGTCATTAGCCCAGCAGCCAAAGAGAACACACAGAGTAGTCTCTCTCTATACACATACACACACAAACATGCTCTCTCTCACACACACATGCTCACACTTAGATATTTATACTCACACACATGCATTTATTCTCACTCATATAAGCATAGGTTCATGCACACATGTGCACACACCCACTCACACTCACTTGTGCAGTCACACACATACACTTGCATTCATACACTTGTATGCGCACATGCTTTCCCACCCATTAACTCACATACATACATTTGAGCACACAGTAAACATGTAATACAGGAATTGGCTCCAGTTCGGGAGTTCAGGCGCTGTCCAGCTGCGTTCATCCACAGGGTTTTTACCATACCCCAGTGGAAAACCCCCTCCCTCAGAGTCCTAGGCAGAACACCCATAACCAGCTCCTGGTGGGGTGCAAAGTCTCGGAGTTGGGTGCTTCTTGGCACGGTTGGGAGGACTTTCTGCTCTGAGTGAAGGACAGGAAAGCCACCGCCTTAGGAGAAGCTGGATAGCTCCCAGGGCACCTATCTCCCCAGATCTCCAAAGAGGAGGTGGGATCATTGACAAGCCCCATGGTGGCTTTGGGCCTTAGAGCCCTGGGAGCAGAATCCAGGTAGACATGGGCTTTAAGGGTGAAAGATCATGCGGGGGGTATTTCTCCAGGTCCTCCTTAGAGTTGGGTTAGAAGGCAAGAAAGAGAGGGTTCGTCCAAGCTGGCTTTTCCCCCACCCTCAGACTTCCCTAGGAAGGCCTGGTTCTGATGACCCGGACCATCGCCATGGGAGAAAGTAAAGTCCAGGGTCAGAAAGGGGAAGATCCTGCCAAGGGACAAAGGATTGGGAACACAGGACACCGGGTAGTCACCCTCCCTCCTGCTCCACACGGCAGGGTGGGCCCAGAGAAAGACTCAGAAGCGGGTGCTCTGGTAACGCAGCCTCCGCAGATCTGCCAGCCCCTCGCTCCGGCCATACACCTCCCTGTGGGGACTCTCGGCCAGTCACCGAGCCCCAGCCCCGCCACCGCCTGCGCTGCTGCTGCCGCTGCCACTGCTGCTGCTGCTACTGGAGCTGCCGCTGCTGCACCGGTCCTCATAGATGGAGATCTCAATCTGGGATGATGGTTAAGGAGCTGCGAGCACCCTGCTGTTAACTGGGAAAGGGGGTACAGATCCAGCATGAGGCCTGTAACTGAAGCCCACTATGCCCAATAACAGAGACCAGAAGGCCTGAAGTCCCAATCCTTCTCCAAACCTCAGCTAACCTTTTCTGAGAGGACGCGGGGCTGAGTGCACAATGGGATCCCATGTCGAGTTTGGCCTTCCTCGAAATGCATTATGGGATCCCAAGTCACAGGTGCACAGGGAAATGTGTTATACACAAGCACTTCCATTTGCTGATAGCTGCTGGCCCACTCGAGTTAGGCCAGTTCCTTCACATTTGCACACTGGGGACACTAACAGAGCCTTAGGACTCCTGTGCAAATTAAGTGGAGTATCTGGGTGCTAAGTGCAACACAAGGGCCCAGTGAAAAAGAAGCATGGGCAAATGTGTGTTTCTAGGGGTTACACTTTCTGAACTCTCAGCTTTATTGTAAAATGTGTATTTTAACTACTCTATTTCTGTGGCCAAATGGGGTCATCAGAACTGTCATCCAGCCCTTGCCAGCTTGTCACTAAGACAGCCACCCCAGAGGAGCATCCCCATCCTGGAATTCATTTTTCTCATCTGTGTTCAGGGGGTGGTGGGGCTCAGCACGGAATATTAAATGAGATTATGGAAGGCTTGCAGATTCTCTGAGGAGCAGACAGCATTGCAGGTTAAGAGAGCCTGGACTTGAATCTTGACTTAACACTCTGCTGCTTGAAGGTAAGGGACAGCCAGTTTCCCTTCAGGATCCTGGTACAGATGTGAGGGTAAGAACTCCTGGGCATGCGATGAAAATCACCCGAGACTGTATTTTTCAAAACCTTCACATGTTGGCTGTCTTATATTGAGTACTAATGTGCAGTTCAATAACTATAGAGCCTGAAACTCACAAGTGGCCCCAATAACTGAAAGTGGAGGGGGACCTATGACCAGTGATGTGTGGAACCCTGGAAGGACCCTAGCGAGACTCCTATTTCCTAGTAACATCCTCAAGGGCCCCACTGGGTAGACAACTCTGCGCCCTCACACAGAAGATCCCAGAAGGATACAACCCTCATCCCACGTTCCACGGGATCCGTGAGCAGGAGCCCCCGAGGCGCAAAGACTTTCTCATTCTGCTCCTGGATGTAACGGGAGATCTTCTTGAGAACCTGCAGAAAGAGGGGTCCATAAGGATGAGTCTGCGGCAAGGAAGCTGGAAGAGGGGAGACTGGGGAAGCACCACCTTCTCATAGTGCGTCTCCATGCAGAGGAAGATGAAGTAGGCTGTGGCACAGGCCAGGCAGCCCTCCAGGTAGGAGCTGCCCCCAATCTTCTCAGCCTCCGCATAAAAACCATTGAGGGTCTTCACGGTCTCCTCAAAGAGCTGCCGCTCAATCTGGAGGGAGAGAGGTAGACTATTAGCTTCCCCAATAAAGTGGGGACAATCCCAGTCGGGCCACGGATAAGAGCACTGGTACCACGTGAGTGGGAGGTAGTGAAATACTGGCACACCGGCATGACCAAGAGGCTGCAGGCAGAGCACACAGAGCCGGGAGTCCAGTCAAGACTTATCCCTGAGCTAGACGTGTGGCCCCGCAGCAGTGGCTTGCCCATGCTGTGTAGGTTTCCTCATCCACAGGATGGGAACAAGCGTGACTGTTGGCCTCCCTTGGAAACATGAGACTCACGATGCTCTAGATCAGTGGTTCTCAACCTTCCAAACTCTACAGCCTTTTAATACGGTCCTCATGCTGTGGTGACCCCAACCGTAAGTTTTTTGTTGCTACTTCATAACTGCAAGGTTGCTACTGTTATAAATCTTAATGTAAATATCTGATATGCAAGATATCTGATTTTTGACATCTGTGAAAAGATCGGCTGACCCCCCCCCACAACCAATAGGTTGAGACCCACTTTCTTGGGTGTTTTAAGCAAAAGCTGAGACACGTATTCTGGTGACGGCAGTTCCCACTGTAATGGTTGTGCCAGAGCTCAACAACAAATTCCAGCAGATTCTCCAGATTTGGAAGGTGTTCCAGCTGCTTGTGACTGACAGAGGGAGCTCTGGAGAGCCACTCCTGGAGCACTTTTCCTCCCAGCTAAGAAGTTACTAGACACCAGCGGCCGTGTGTGTGTGTGTGTGTGTGTGTGTGTGTGTGTGTGTGTGTGTGTGTGTGTGTGTGTGTGTCTGTGTGTCTGTGTTTGTGTATGTGTGTGTATGTGTATGTGCGTGTGTGTCTGTGTGTGTATGGGTGTGCACGTGTGTGTGCGTGTGTGTACATCTGTCTGTGTGTGTCTCTGTGTCTGTGTGCGTGTGTGTGTATCTGTGTGTGTATGTGTGTGTGCGCGTGTGTGTATCTGTGTGTCTGTATGTGTGCCTGTGTGTGTGTATCTGTGTCTGTGTGTGTGCCTCTGTGTGTGTGTATCTATGTGTCTGTGTGTATGTCTATGTCTGTGTCTGTGTGTGTGTGCATATAAGAAGCTGGCCTGTCTCCATAACAACAAGAAACACCAAGAACTCTACGCACCAGCCTTTTCCACGAACTCTCTCATGACCTCAAAAGCATTCTTGCCATCCCCACTCTCTGACAGGTGAGGATTTGTCTGTGCTCCTGAGACCTGAGGCCTCACCTCTGACCTCCAAGACCCTACCACTGTTAACTCCCTGTAAAGAACAGATGCTTTCTTGAGAATGAGATGCTTACGACTTTCTAAGAGGTCCTGGGAATTCAGTCAGCAAAGACCAGCCTTGCCTCACCTTTCAAACCTCCTCAAGTCAGCCTGGTCTACAACACAGACCAGCACTGGGTCTCTGCCGTCCTCCAACCCAAAATCAGCTCTAAGGCAGCCCCTGGTAGGGACTGTACAGCTTCAGGAACAGAGACGGATCACAACCCTTGGCTGAACACCTTAGGTGCCACCAGCAGATGAAGATGGACCACCAGGCTCCCTGCTCACTATAAAAACAGGTGAAAACAAGATGGAAAAGCAGCCCCCAGCTCCTCCTCTGCGTCTCTAAGCTTCCCTGCCATAGCTGACCACACGGTATCTGCTTTCATCTACACCTGCAAAGGATGCTTTTGCGTCAGTATGAACATCAGAGGCCAGTGGGAAAGCAGAGAAGGCAGGCACCTGGCTCTTCCAGTTCCTTCCAAAAACTCGGGTGAGTCACTTCCTGTTTCTAGCACTGAAGGACACTTCTGCTTCTGAAGCTGTGTGTATGGTGCAACCTAATGATCTGGCTAAAACACGTTCATATTTGGGAGCTCCGAGGTAGGCTGGGAACCTCGCATTGTGTCTGAGTTCCCTGGTGATGCTGACCCTGTCACACACAGGGCACAATTTTGAGACAAGGGCTTAGTGGTAGTGCTCGGTGCCGGCTGCACACTAACACCATGTGGACAGTTTTTAAAGCCAACACTGCACCCAAATCTCAGCCCCAAGAGATGAGGACTGAAACAGTCTGGGACGGGAAGGATAGGTCAGAGCAGCAAACAATACTGTCACCCTCCCCTCCCAAGCAGATGCTTTGTCTGTCTCCCACTTCCCAAAGCTCACAAGTGGCCCCAATCCAGCCGAGAGTGGGAAGAGACGCCACACCAGACAGCAAGCTACTGCCCAAGCAGGATCTAGGGACCACTCAATTCTTGCTCACCTGAGAGTTCCTCATTAAAAATTGAAGTCTGAATAATTATAATTTAAATAATTTTTAGTTAACTTAAAAGTTAATTTGCAAACTAAGATGTAAAACAATGCCAGTACCCCAGGCCCTACTTCCAGAGACTCTGACTGAAATGCTTTGGGGTGCACTGAAATTTTTTTCAGCTCCCCGGAAAATTCTAGTGTGGAAGCCAAGGTTAAGGACAGTTGTCAATAAGTAGAGATTCCTAAGTCACAGGTCAGCAACTGAGTCAGCAAGTCTGTTGACACCCAGTCTAACCCACTAGGACACGGGAATTTACATTTGTTTAACAAGTTTTCTAGAGCATTCCCATGCAAGGGTAATGTGAGGTGCTGGACTAGAACAAGTCTGAGGTTTTGTGTTTTGTTTTTCAGAGAATTTTCTATGTGGAAACACAAGACTGCAGTGGATTTACCATTCTTCCATTCGAGGCAGCTAAATCATGCATTTGTGGTTTTATGTGTCACATAAGACTAGAGAAAAAAATACATTCTATGAAGAACATCCCATGCCATCATGGAAGTAGAGCACGTTTAGAAAAGGTGTCCTTACCCGGCTATCCAGCTCTGGGGGGAACTTGGTCTGGAACTGACAGGTGGTACCATCGCTGTAGTCTCTCTGGATAAAAACCTTCGTGGCCAGTGATGCGCTTCGCCGGAGCTCCTGGAGATTGTGGACCTGAGGAGATGGGCGGGAGGCACACACTTAGGAGACCATTGTCTCACTGTACTGATACGGAGGGATTGATGAGTCCCAGCACACAGGGATGAGCTGGCCACCCAGCCAGGCTCCATGAGGGGCCTTGAGAAGCAGGCCCTGTACAGTTTACATGAGAAGCTGTCTGAGGTCATCACGAGTCTGCAAAAGTAGCGGTATCAAAGCTGGGCCAAAATGAGACACTCAGAGCCATCAATCACAACAGAAATGAGTTCTAGCGAGGCGCAATGGCAGCTGGCACTGTCCTTGGAGAACTCAGCACCAGCCAATATGGAAACCTTAGGCCCTTCCAACCTGGGGAATGGGGCATGTGAAAGAGAGGAAACCTTTATGTGTTCATGAACTCCAAGGGATACTGAGGCCAAGTTCTGAAAGGTCAGGAAGCACCCGCATTAGTTTTCTTACCCCCAGAAAAGGGCCCAGGAATGGCTATTTCCCAAGAGATAACAGTATAAAGTGGACTGGGGCCAAAAGCTGAAGTAATAGATTTCTTTGATCGGAAGGACTGGGTGACTTTTGTCTGTCCATACAATATGAAAACTTGATGTTGACCTAGCACTTGAGGGGAGTGGGCTCTATTCCCCAAAAGAACAAGTTCTCCTTCTTCTACCTCTCCAGCCTCAGTCACTCGCACTGGATATAAATACCTCATTGGTGAAATACACCCAGCACTGGAACCACATGGAGACCAGGGCCTGAAGGCAGAGTGAAGAAATGGCCAGTTCATCCTGTGTAATTAAGCTGAATCTGTTTAGTCACTCCACTCTTATTTATTGAGTCCCTGCTAGTGCCAGGCTCTCTGGATGCTGAGCAAAAGTCAGTCTATGGGCTCCAGGGAGGAAGACGAGTAAATGTGTAATGAATTAGACTGTGATGGATGGCTGAAACAAAGTCACAGTTACCCAGAAATGCTTATTCACAAAGGCTTCCTGGAGACTGTACTGAGTCCTATGGGGAAGGTTGACCAGAAGTCGAAAGGGGAGGAAAGGGTGACCCTGGGAAAGGGAGTAATGAAGACAGCGACCATGATCTGCTCCAGTGGTCTGAGGCAGTGTTTAGCAAGACCAAAGCTGGCTTGCAGAATAGATACAATCAGTGGGAAATGAAGATGTACTGCAGTCAAGGGTGAGAGCACAAACAGGATGGGTCTCTGCCAACAGGAAGAACTACAGGTGGAGACAACTAAAAGCCAAGGGATGAGTAGAGAAGGGTTGACAAGACAGAAGGACTGGATGGTTGGTGTATCAAGGTCTTAGAAACGAAACAATCTGAGAACATTACATAGGCTCTCCTAAAGTCAGGTAAACTTTGCTTCAAGCAGGAGCTTTGACCTCAAAGTTTTGGGAATGAATCAAAAGCATCTAAATGCTCCTCCAGTTTTAATATTTCTTGACTCTACTAGCCAGGATCTTCTTTGAAAAGGTTCCCTTTTAGCTGGGCATGGTGGTGCACACCTTTAATCCCAACACCTGGGAGTCAGAGGCAGGTGGATCTCTGTGAGTTCAAGAGTTCAAGGCCAGCATTGTCTAACCAGAGCAAGTTCCGGGACAGCCAGAGCTGTTAAACACAGAGAAACCCTGTCTCGGGGGTGGGGGTGAGGGGATGCCCCTTTTAATATCTACTAGGATCTTAGGATAATTTTGAAAGAATCAACATGCTTTGGTAATATAACTAACTCTCTCATCAATGCCTCTGCTCCATCTGGTTATGGTTTCTCTGTAATGCATTTTCATGAGAAAGGAAAAGGACTGTGGCCTTCCCTGCCCTTCCAAAGCCAGAATACAAGAGCCAGCCATGGATTGGTTCAGCTCTGCAGGGATCATTCTGACACTTTTGTAGGAGTAGCCCGAGGAGCCCACTGGAAGGAGATTCTTTTTGTCATAGTTCAGGGCAAAAATAAAATAGTGCTAAACTACAAAAGGTGGTGGTGAGAAAGGAAAGAAGGCAGAAACAGTGTTTCAAGCATTCTGACCTGGACTTGGCTTCCTGCCAGAGGCAACATCCTTTGTCTGAGCCTACACACACACCTGTGTATACATAGATGGTAGGCGTTACTATGAGCCATGACAGTGTGTCTCTGAGTGACTGGCTGTCTGATGACCAGCTATTACTTCTTCCTCCTAGAAATACAGCTACACTCTTCCCAAGGCTTCCTTGCAAGTTGGAGTGGGCACGTGCTGCACAAAGCAAGTGGAATTGATGAATATCCTATTTGACTCATACAAATCTGAAACTCCTACCTTCTCCCAAAACCACAGGAGCCAGGTAGTGAAGACTGCAACAGGAAAGGGCCTGGGGCCTGGGGCCTGAGGCCATGAATGACCACATGGAGGACATCTGCCTACTGATCGGGAGCCTCCCATTCAGGACTTTACTGAGAAGGGAGTAATCCTCAATTATTAAGACGTTAGGTGCTGTCTCACATAATAGAGACCTATTTCCTCTTGACTGATTTATTCGCTCTCAAGTTCTTGGAGTGGGAGGGATCAGCACTCTCCCTAGCCATGGCATTATCCTAAACCTGAGAGCCTGTCCTGGCTTCAGGTGGCTAGGCATCCGCATCTGCCCCTGGAGAATGTATGTTGGGCGGTGAGGAGTCTATAGAGGAGAAGATGAGACACGTTCACATGGAAGCGCCTTAGCGTGCAAGTCCTACATGGTGCACATACCACTTGCTGCAGCACAGTCGGTGTAGGGTAAGATTGTAGGCAAGAAAGCGTCTCCTGGTCCTCGCCATCTATGGAAGATAGTCTGCCGAGCAGAGTGGCACGAGACCTGATCTCGGGCCACATGATCCTTGAAAAGTCTGCTCTTCTCTGGCCCCCATTTCTTCAAAGACACTAAACTGGAACCCCATAATCATAACCCCTCCCATCTCTGACTTCAAAGAAGCCTTATCAGAAACGGTGAACATAAACATTTCCAAAGGCAGAACAGTGGGCTGGGTCCAGCCTGTGGCAAATAAGAGAGCTTTTGACCTGTGCCAGAGAGCCAGCTGGCCATTGTCATTGAAGATTGTACACCCAGGCACCTGACACTTCTGATTTTTCAAGAGAAGTCACAAGTCCAATTTTTTCCTAATATCAGGAATCTTTGTTTCTAAATGTTTCCAATGAATTTTCAAATGTGTGAGCACTAAACAGGCTTAATAAGGCTCACCTATGAATAAAGACTTAACTTCTACAGTTCCGGTTTGAGGATAAAGACAGAGACTAGAGCCCGGTCCCGAGCATTTACTGTCCAGTTTCTTGGGCTTCAGGGAGCAGGAAGGAGTTCTTACGGCTGCCCCCAATACTCCCTGCAGATTCTGTGTCTCCCTTTAGACAGCACCCCTTTAGAATCCCTCCAGGGGAATCTTAGATGAGTCTGAGAACTGAGCCCCTCCCTCTCTTCCACCATCCTCAACCCTGTCCCTCTCTCCCATCATCACCTCCCAAGCCACAGTGAGACAAAAAGTGGAAGGGGACTAGAGATGGTAGACAGCAGGTGACATAGTGTGACTCTATACACCTGGCAGTCCTTCAGGCTGGGCTGGTTCAGAGCAATGAGCTCCTGGATTGGGTATGCCCAAGACAAACAGGAGGTCCCAGCTGGTCCACAGAGCCATCCTCACTTAAAACCATCTCATTCCTTAAGGTGCAGGTGAGGTGAGCTCATAAGTCATGGGGTCCATGTGATGATCCAACACTGGGCCGGGCTGGGAGTCACTGGCAGCCAGGTAGGCCCTGAGGGTGGGAAACTGGGCACAGGGCCACCCCTCGTCTCAGCCTACTCCACTCAAGCTGAAGCCAGTGACTCAGAGATCAGACCTCCACATACCCGGCCTGGGTAATGCTACTTGAGTGCACTTAAAACATCTCTGATGTGCCAAAGCCCACTTCAAGAAGCCCCTCCAACAAAGGGTACTTGCCAGTTGCTCTTGGCCATTTGGACTGTTTCCTGGGCAGACCCACATTCACAAAGGTCTGTTGCTCAGGAAATGGACTCAGTAAAGATCTCCAAATGAGGTCAGGGCCTCACTCAGGAACCTTCCTTCCCCTCACACACATCCTAATGCTAACTTCTAAACAGAAATTAGGAAGCAAAAAAGATCATTTCCATGTAAAGCCATTTCCCCTCCCCCCTCCCCCCCTCTCCTTTCTCTTCCTGTCACCTCTTCCCCTGGAGTCAGCTCCCTCTTAGGAATGCTAAGGAAATGACCATGGGAACTTGAAGTGAGGTTTTCCTTTCCCCAACAGGTTTTTCCTGGTAATCTCAATCCAATCCTAATAGTAAAAAACAGCCTAGGGGGATGACTCACCCTAGCCCAGATACCATACACCTTGTGCCCTGGCAGAGCCTGAGTTTCTTTCCTCGGCACAGCTAGCAGGGTCCAGCCAAAACTGAGCTGTAAGACTGAAAACGTTTCCTGTTCATCCTAAATATTCTTCTGTCCCTCTGTCCTCAAGATGACCAGCTAGGCCAGCTGAGCCTTTGGCTCAGTGGCTCTCAACCTTCCTAATGCTGCAACCCTTTAATACAGTTCCTCATGCTGTGGTGACTCCCAACCATATAATTATTTTCGTTGCCACTTCATAACTGTAGTTTTGCTTCTGTTATGAATTGTGATGCAAATATCTGGTATTTCCAATGGTCTTAAAGGGGTCGCAACCCACATGTTGAGAACCATTGCTCTAGCTCTTCCTGACATACCTCTTCTAACTCAAAGCCCCTTCTCAAGACCCCAGCACTCTTTTCTAGCAAGCATCATACTGGCTAATTGGATATACTATCCTGGTTGCAAAGCAACAAAGGTAGTGGTCATGGAGGCAAGATTAATTATTTTCTTGACGTGCAGTCGCACCATCTGTAAAATGGGATGCTGAAGCCTTCTTTGACTCCTTCTCCAGGCTGAAGCAAGCTTCCACACCTCAGCCATCTCATCTGCTAATTGCACATAATAACACCATCCTTGCCCACTTCACAGAGCTGCTCAAACACTCAAAGGCGTTCTGTGTGCCATAGTGCTGTATCCACAGAGGCATTATGAGCGAGCCTCTCCCAGGGGAGAGTCATCAAGCCTACCAACAGCTTCCTGGAAACCTGGCCTCAGCCAGGAGGTGTGACCCTGTGGGAAGAATGAGCGGGCCACAGCAGACCTGTAGGAAAGAGACACTAGAGAGCCAGGCCTGTCAGGATCCATCAGATCTCTCTAGCAACTGCTGCTGCAGTCTGGCAGGCCTGTCTGGGAGGTGCGCAGCCCCTTGGCTCCTTCGCATTCTTCTCCATCTCTGTGGTACTTGTGAAGCACTCTGCATTCCTCTAGAAGGCAGGCTTGCCTGCACATGGGGTCTGGGAGAGCATGAGTCCCTCCTAGCTAGCCTGTGTAACATCAGAATGCAAACAAAGCCAGGCAACATTGGGAGATTCAGTGGAACAATGGCAACAGCACTTGGGATGGCTACCTCGCCACTCACCAGGAAGCCCAGAGGCACTGCACAGGATCATCCACAGGCCTTTGATTTCCTCCTTGGCAGCATTCCAGCTAGGCTGGGAATGGGGAGACACCACAAAAGAAGACAGTAGCAGAACTGGGGAGACCCAGTGTGTGGTGTTACACTCCAAAAATTCAAAGAAACTTTCAGCTGTGCTATTAGCATGTGTGTGAGGACCAAGCCAATAATCCTTCTTTCCATATGTCAGCTTTATCATGTGCAAAGAGCTCACATCTCTAGCACAAAATGAGGGAGAGGGATAACCCCTAGGAGTAGAGACAAAAATCCTGTTTTCTTAAGCATTGCAACAAGAGTTTGCCCTTAGCTAACAGGTCCCTTGGTCCTTAGGCACACCGTAAAGAAGGCAGCCCTCTCCACACACAGGCAAATGTGGGCACTCTGGGACCAGCAACTCTAGTAGAGAAGGAAAGCAAGGCATGGTGATTCTCAAAAGTGGGGGCTGGTGCAGGAAGTTCTTAAAACCAACCGCTTGGGTTCTGGGCCTGAGGATGCCTTTGTCCACGCCCTCCTCCTAAGGAAATGCAGATGTAGAGGAAGGTCTGTCTTCCTTAGT
Organism: Ondatra zibethicus; assembly: GCA_004026605.1. NCBI lineage: Eukaryota > Metazoa > Chordata > Mammalia > Rodentia > Cricetidae > Ondatra > Ondatra zibethicus. Next base: position 32,277 of record PVIU01010220.1, read on the forward strand.
CAAACATTTTGGGTTAGAAGCAGAATACTGCGCCGCATAGCAACAACAGCAGTAGGCCACCTTCCCTCCCCTTACACAGGCGTACAGGGATTTCCAACCCTCCAGGGAATCAGAGCCCTGTGTTCAGAAGGGGAAATCCCAGCCTAGGCTGGGACCTGGTGCTATTGGTAACAAGTGGACTCTCCAGGGCTCAGGGTGGCATGGGCAAGATTGACATGATAGAGGTGAGGGGACCACTACCCAAAGTCCTGCTCTTCTGCCCCGCTACTCCCTACCTGATCCCCATGAACCGGGAAACACCCCCTACCCCCACCCGCCTCCGCCTTCTCCTTGCGCCCAGTCTGCCCCTAGTGGGGAATCATTCCCTGCGGCATTGCCTGCGGGCTAGGGTGCTGGCAACCTACCTCAGTGGCCATCTTCAGAGGGTGCTGACCACTCCTAGGTGGCTTGAGGTCTAGTCCCGAGGGGCTGTCCGCGGTGCTGACTCGGAGAACGGGTGGGCTGGCCGAGGCCCGCAAGGGCTTGGGTGCTATCCTCGGTGCTGATGAGATCTCCGAAGCCCGAGGCGTGCTCTTGCGGGCAGCAAGGTCCCGGAGAGAGGTTCTGTGCTGTCCACGGTGCTGATGCGGGAGCCGGGCCGGGGAGGCGAGGCCGCGCCCGAGGCTCCTCACCGCCCGATCGCCTGCTGCCCGGGCTCCTGCAAGCAATGGCCCGGTTGACAGCGGCAGCAGCGGCGGGTACGGGGGCGGCGGGGGAAGGAGGGGCCAGTGCCTTGGCGGGCGGGGAGGGGGAAGCCGCGGCCCCCAGACTCCGGCACCCGCCGGAGAGGAGCCCCGCCCGCGGTCACCGGCTCCTCTCCCGCCCAGCCCCGTCCCGACCCCGCCCAGCGCCCCGCCTCTCCTGCCTGCCCTCCCCCTGCAGAAGAGCCTAGAGCTCTCTGTGTAAGCTATCACCGCCTCCCGGGACTTCCAGAGGCGGAGGAGAGAGGCTGCGCTCCGCCGCAACACACTCCAGCCTGCAGGAACGGAGGTCCCGACCAGTCTCTACCTTTCCAAACTCCCCAAACATCAGATTCTAACCCCCCCCCCCCCCCCCCCCCCGCCGCCCCCCCTCTCTCTCTCTCTCTCTCTCTCTCTCTCTCTCTCTCTCTCTCTCTCTCTCTCTCTCTCATCTAGCCTGATTCATCTCTATGCACTCTCCAAGCACCACCTGGCCTTACGTGGACATTTCCCCCTCTCTTTTCTGCTTTCCACTTCCTAGAACCCCATTAGCTAGAGGGAGATGCTGTAGATCACAGAGGGTCTTTTTTGTTTGTTTGTTTTTTAATACGTGCACATATTTCATCCCCAGCTTTGCCCTGGAGTCCCTTCTTTCAAGGAGCTCTAGATGGAAGCCAGCCTTTTTTTTTTTTTTTTTTTTTTTTTTTTTTCGAGACAGGGTTTCTCTCTGTAGCTTTTGGAGCCTGTCCTGGAACTAGCTCTTGTAGACCAGGCTGGTCTCGAACTCACAGAGATCCGCCTGCCTCTGCCTCCCGAGTGCTGGGATTAAAGGCGTGCGCCACCACAGCCCGGCGAAGCCAGCCTTTCTTTCTTCTCCTCCTGGCCCTACGCCCTACACCTTACTTGTCTCTCTCCACTCTGCCATCCCAGAGTTTAAACACACTCCAACATTACCACCACTAGTCGAAAACCACAAGCAGAATGCCAAACCGGTATGCCCACTGTCCAAAGTGGTGATCTGGCCTCAGGCCTTCCAATCAAATGGCTTATCTACTTAATAAGCAGAAAGGTAGCCCCAACACAGATGCCCTTGAACACACCCATAATACTCCCAGGTCTGCCTCAGAGAGAACCTGAGTACCACTCTCTACAGCATGGCTGCCACAGGTCAGCAGAAGCAGCCACTCACATGGGGGAAGCAGCCAGAAGACCTGATTCCAGTTCAGGCTTCTCCTGACCGCCAGCCTTGAGTGACTGGCTGTCTTGCCTTCTGAGTTTATGGTCCTCTTTCTGCAGGAGGTACTTATTGACCTTCACTAGCCTCTAGTGAGGGTCCTTCCTTTTCCCTTCATATTTTTATTTTAAAATTTCCAAACATACAGGAGAGGTTGGGAGGGGGTCACAAAACTGTACTGTCTGCTTCCAGAATAGTATTTTTATATTTGATTTGTTTGCTTCACTGATAGAAATAGAAGCAAGGATATATATATATATATATATATATATATATATAATCTAACTAGATTATTAGAAATTAGTAGGTTCTACAGTTTTATCCTTAAGTATTTCAGCATTCAACCCCTCAGGTAAAGATCACTTTCCTAGGAGTGTTGGTGTGATGGTGTATGCCTTTAATTTCAGCACTCAGGAGGCTAAGGCAGGCAGAGATACATGAGACCTTGTCTCAAAAAACAAAATAACATCCTCCTATCTAATCACAATATCATTATCATATCTTAAAATTCCATAGTAACCCTGCTATTTTAGAACAGTTTGTTGCCCAAGAGATATTAATAGCAATTCCTCCAGAACTTTCTATTTTTAATAACAAACATTTATGGCTCACTTACTGTGTGCCAGATGATATGTTCTACACTGCATACTTATTTCGTAACCCCTGTGAGTTAAATGTTCTTTTAAAAATGTTTAAGTCTCTCTCTGTCTCTCTTTTTGTCTATCTGTCTGTCTGTCTGTCTCTCTCTCTCTCTGCTTCTCTGTCTGTGTGTGTGTATGCGTGTGTGGTAAATTTGTGTTGTGAGTACCAAGTTATGGATGCCACAAAGCCTGTGAGGAGGTCAGAGGGCAAACTTGAGGGTCTTCACTTTCCAGAGGGTCTTGTGTTTGCCATTACAAACACCAGGCTAGCCCATCTCACCGGTGAGATGAGCACTGGGGATGCCGCTTCTGGCTTTTTTACATAGACCTTGGAGAGCTGAACTCATCAAACGCCTTACCTACTAAGCCCTCTCCCCAGCCCCATTTCCACGTTATAGTCATCTTTTTCTCATTTCCACTCTGCAAAGGTAGAAACCGAATCAGATGCCCAAGGTCTCCTAGGAGAAGGATTTAGACAAAGGCAGTCAAGCTCTAGAGGCCGTGTGTGGCCTGTCCCCTAGCTACACTACCTCCTTTGCAGACCTAAGCTGGCAGAGGACCAACATCACCAACTGCCAATTTTTCATAAGAGCACACTGGGTCTCTAAGGATAAGCGACATGCCAAAAGTAGCTAAAGGTGGAGATCCTTGTCTACCGTATAGCTCTGAAAGTGTTTTGGCATTAATGAACAAATCAGGACTAGCTGCAAATCCCATGATAGTCCCTGATAACAAGCGAGCCCATCCTGTGGTGTCCATGTCCTCACGATCTCTCTCGCTTGACTTCTGTCATACTGACTTAGCAATCATCTGGAAACCATCCTGGTTACCCAGTAGCTACAAGGAAGCCATTCAACAAATCCACCCATTCATTGTATCTTTGTTGAGTACTAGACTGCATTGACTTGGGATATGCCAATGACTAAATGCACAGGCTGTTCTTACTTGCAACATGTGAGAAAATAAGTTCAGTGAACACTTGTGGTCATTGCTAGAATGTAAAGTGAGTTGTGATATGGATCTAGTGACAGAGGGAGGTTATTTCTGAAGGAATAGTCAGGGTAAACTTTCTTACTAAGGTCAAATTTGGGCAGAGGTCTGGAAAAAAAAGAAAGAAATATACATACCTAGGAAAAGAACAACATGGCAGAAAAAGACAGAGTTCGAGCCCTGAAAAGGAGTGAGCCTAGGTGCCTAAAAATAGCTCCAAACTAGTGTCCATAGAACAGAGAGCAAGGAAAAGGAAGATGGGAATTTTTTTTAAGTGGAAAGTACCTAGGTTTTTTAGGGCCTTAAAGGTCCTGCTAAGAACTTTGGAGCATGGTTAAGGGAGTGAGCTAGCAAGTTGTATAAAGTTTAGGGTAAAGACATGACATCATTGAAGTCTTTTATATTTTGTTTTGGATGCTGGGGTTATAGGAGAGACAAGTTTGAAAGTTTTGAGACCAATTAAATTAGTTCATTCAAGGAGCAGAGATAGATGAGATAGCTTAGGGTGGAGCAGGACACCGGAAGTAGCCAGTAGTCTTCCCAGACACAGTCAAAGGTCATGTGGTGGCGGTGTATGCAAAGCTTTAAATGTATGATCGAATGAGTCCAAAATCATCCCAGTGTGGAGACCCTACTGAAGCAACAGAGGGGAAAGCAAGGGCCGAATAAGCCCTGAAGATATGGGGTGCAGATTGTGTTTGGCTGAATTAGATCTGAAGTTTTATGTACATAGTATAAACTGGATGAGAAGATATTTAGGAGATAGGAGAGGGGTAAAAGTTAGAGATAAAACTTCTAGACCTATCCAGACCCAAATGGGGATTAAAACCAAAGGACTAGCCAGGCATAGTGATGAAGACCTTTAATCCCAGCGCTTAGGAGGCAGAGGCAGGCAGATCTCTGTGAGTTCAAGGCCAGCCTTGTCTGCATAGTAAGATTCATGACAGACAGCTACATAATAGAGAAAACTTGTCTCAACCTCTCCCACAACCCCCCGAAAAACTAGACTAGATAAGTTCATAAGGAAGAAGTATAGCCAGGAAAGTTGTCAAGGACTTATCCTGAGTTGATCACTTCTAGACTAGAAGACAGCAAAGACTAAAAAGAGGCAACTGAGTCTAAGACGCAAGAGAACGACACCCTGGGTTCCAGAAGAGAAGGCTGGGAAGGAAGCCTTACTCACGCTGCCCAGTGTTGCTCCCACCAAACCCAAACAAGCAGTGAGGCCTGACCGCTGGTTTGGCAGCAGAGAAGCCCCTGGGGACCTTGCAAAGAGCTGCCCGTAGGATAGGGTGTGCTCTTGATTAGAGTGAGTTTGGGAGTTAGAACGGAGGAGAGGAAGTAACAAACTTGAGAGTAGCATGGTTGTCTGAGAGAAGCCCAGGAAGGTTCTTTTTGAAGATGCAAACACTAGAACTTGATGGGCACTGACCGGAAGTCAGGTGGAGAGGGAAACACCAAACATCAAGGGCTCAGAGAGAACAGGCAATTTCAGAAGCAAACCTTTCCTTTGTTTTTTTTTTTTGTTTGTTTTTTTTTTTTTTTGACAAGGTCTCACTATATATCCTGGCCGGCTCATTCTACCTAGACCAAACTGGCCTTGAACTCACAAAGATCATCCTGCCTCTGACTCCAGGGTGCTGAGATTAAAGACATGACAAGCCACTACACCTGGCCGGATCAAACTCATAGCAGACTAACAGAGAGTGAAATGAAGGGATGACGCAGAGGGCGGGACTGTAGGGAACAGCCAGCTTTCTACCACTAGTGGTGAAGGACCCAGGCCAGTAACCACATATACAAGCTGATCAGATGTTGGTGCCAGTGACCACATGTACAAGCTGATCAGATGTTGGTGCCAGTGACCACATGTACAAGCTGATCAGATGTTGGTGCCAGTGACCACATGTACAAGCTGATGAGATGTTGTACTGTGAAGAAAGACAAACACTAAGTTAGATGAGCCCCAACTTATGGCAACAAGTCCATTCAACCTACAGGTGGATGGAGAGCTGGACAGGCACCACGCATGATGCTGCCTCATTCCCAGGAGTCCTTTCCAGCGACGCTGTAGGACTAGGACGCCAAGTTCTTGAGGGTTGCAAGCACAGAGGGTTCCATTCAACATCTAACTTTATTAGCAGGAGGAGACCTTACCAGCCTCAGCCCACTTCTTTGCTTTGCCTGTAGGGTAGGTCTAACAGCCTTGATAGCCCTCAAGGCTTGGAGGCATCAGAATGGAAGGCCTATCGAGAAGAGAGCGTCACATCATGCTAACTCAGGCTAGGATAAGACACTGTAGGATGGAATGTTCCCACACCCCAATTGTCTGGGCTGTAACTCTAGAGGCATAGAGGCCTTGAGATTTAATCTGACTAATCGTTATTATCCAGATGCCTTGAGACAGCCCAGTCCCATGCAGGAGCCTGGGTCTTTGATGTTTTTGTCATAAATTAATGAGTTCGCCCACAAAATAACATCAAAGACAAGCTACTAACTAATTCACTGTTATCATCTTCCAATCTGCGGCTGCATTGGAAAGTCTCCAAAAGGAGGAGCGTGGCCAGAAAGAGAAACCAACTGAAAGATCTGGAAAGAGATGAGAGGAAAAATAAGTCCTGCAGAGGAGACGGCAGAGGAGCCAGGGAAAGCACTGGCAAACATCGGGGAAGGGGAGAAAGGGGAGGAAAGATGGGGGCCTGGGAGGAAAGCCATCGCATGAGTGCTTGAGGGGAGATTGTGGCCTGGAAAGTCTTAGGGTGTCATCGTGCAGAAGCACCAGAGACTGGGAGGAAGTGTGTGGTAGGAATCAGTGTCTCTGGAGCCAGATGGCATGGGATGTAGCCTCTGGCTCTGTTATTTACTGTGAAGTCATGTGATCATTCTCCCTTCCAACTAGAAGCCACTAAGTACAGGAAGCTTTCTCTAGATCTTACCTGACTTCCAAATCAAGCCTTTGAAAAGAAAACAGGGAAAGATTTATGTGGATACCCCACGGAGTGTCAGTGACACTTCTTCCTGGCCCAGTGGGACTTCCTAAAGCACAGAAAAGATAGACACGGTCAAGCGTCAGTTCACCCAGTCAGCAGATTGAGCATTTGCTACCCACCAGCCAGAAAGATGACCATGAGGCGTTCCCACCCCTACACAAGCACAGAATTTCATCAGTGATGACCAAGGGTATGGTTTTGAATACGGCTTTTTTTCTCTCTAAAATGCGTGGCGAGGGGTGGAAAGCTGGCACGATGGGCAAGGCCCTTGCTTACTCATGCACTGCATGAGCTTGAGGACCTGTGTTCAAAACCCCAGCACCAGCATTAGAAGCCAGGCATGGCTGCACACATCCGTAACTGCAGCATGGGGGGAGCAGAAATGGAGAATCACCGGGGCTTGCTAGCCACAAGCTTAGAGGAAAATGACGAGCCCAGATTCAGTGAAACACCCTGTCTCAAGGGAATAAGGTAGACAGCACACACATGCACATATATACACCTATACATACATGCATATGCACATACCTAAAATGCACACACACCAAAAAAACTATGTTGGCATTTAATCCCCATTGTATTAAGACCAAGCAGGACTTTTAAGAGGTTATTAAGGCTCATGTATGTAACAAAGTAATGTATTAATGGGCTAGTGAGTTATCTTAAGATCTGCCCAGGGTTGGAGTGATGGCTCCGCAGTTAAGAGCACTGACTGTTCTTCCAAAAGACCCAGGTTCAATTCTCAGCACCCACATGGCAGCTCACAACTATTTGTAACTCCAGTTCCAGGGGATCTGACACTTTCACACAGATAGATATGCAGGTAAAACACGAGTGCACATGAAATAAAAATAAATAATTGAAAAAGGAATGGATCTGTCATAAAGCCAGTTGGACCAGGCCTCTCCACATTCCCTATCTCTCACCACATGATACTCTGCTGCCACAAGACCTTGCCAGCAAAGACACTTCCACCTCAGATTAGAGCCATGTTGCAAAATGAACGTCCTTTCTTTGTAACTTACCCTGTCCGTTATGTGTCTATAGAAGCAAAAACAGACTAGGAAGACAAGAGTGCGGACTCGCACCTTTACTCCCAGCACTTGAGAGGTGGGGCAGGAGTTCAAGGTCAGCCTCTGGTAAGTACCAAGTTCAAAGCCAACCTGGTCTACAAGAGACCCTGCTGCCAAACAAAGACCAAGAAAACCAGGGTCTGTGATAAATGCCAACATGAAGACAAAGAAAGCCCTGATGGGTGGATGGAGCCCATAAAGGTATGTGGAATTTGAACAGCTCCTTCAAGGGCTAGCGTCGGAAGCTAAGCATACTCGCTTAGTACCTGGGGACTAAAGGGTCTCTAGAACTGCAGACTGAAGAAAGCCAGCAGCCAGGCAGGGACAAGGGCAACTACAAAGGCCCCAGAAACATGAGGGGACCGCCCTAAAAATAGCACCAGAGGAGGCAGACCATGACACACGTCTGCAAGTGGAGTCACTAGGAGGTGACTAAGCCCAAGTGGGGTTGCCTCCTTTTATACCCCTTCCCTTCTCCTCCAGGAAGTAGAGTGGGAGGGAAAGGTCTCCAACTAGAGTTTATAGCCCTCAGAGGGGAACACAGAGACTAGGGGACCACCGGAAACTATTGGTCAAAATATCTGCCTGTCATTACAACAGCCACCATGCTGGAGGCTCCTGATGGAGAGTTAGTCGTGAGTGATTGACAGCAGGGCCTTCCGTCCACATCAAGTAGACTGGCTGCAAACTCAGCAATCCCTGCAAACCACAGCCACGGGGAGAGACTGTGACTAAATGAAGGGCAAGCTCTCAGGAAACAAAGGCATGGGCAGGAAGGGTAAAATGTGCTTTAAAGCACTGTCAATTTCAAGAACCAGCGGGGCTCAAGCAGTTCAAAGCAACTTTAACTGAATAACCCTTTGTTCATACACAATCTCACATAAAAGATCTATGGAAAAAAAACAGAAAAAGGTGGATTTGAATAAAAGGAGATAGGACTCATTTGCTCTCCTACCCCACCCCGCACCCCTACCCCCTCATCCCTGCCAGAGCTGCCAAGGTTCCACTCCCCACCAAGGCTCTGCAGAACAGTCCTTTTTAATCACTGACAGAACACGAACCTATGTCTTTAACAATCCAAATGTATAAACCAGGCAGCGGTGGAGCACACCTTTAATTCCAGCACTCTTGAAGCAGTGGCTGACAGTTCTCTGAGTTCAAGGTCAGCCTGGGTTACAGAGTAAATTCCAAGACAACCAGGGTTACATAGAGAAATCCTGTCTCAAAAAAAAAAGAAAGAAAAAAGAAGAGAAAAGAAAAAAGAAAATCCAAACATGCAGAAGGCTTTAGGGGAAAAGGTAAGAGGTCCAACCCACTCTTTCTCACATCTTTCCACCAATATAACCAGAAGAAAAGGCTGTTTCACTCTTTCAAGGATTTCCATTTAAAATTCTCCAAATACTCAAATACTCATCTTTAAGTTATCAGGTGATAGATATAGATTCATGATGCTACTTCTTCATTTTCTGTTTTCTACAGAACAGATCAGGGTTCCCGTCACATAGACGGGAAAAGGAGGTGGTTGTCCTAACTGCCCATGTCAACACTAGAACTCCCATCTTGTAGCCATGTGTCAAAGTCTGCCAAGCCAAAGCCTTTCTTCAGTCACCCTGCCCACAGACAGAGCTTTCTGATCCCTGTCATACGGTTTTGGAATTTCTAGTCATTGACCAGGTCATAAGGAGGGCCCGCACTGGAACATCTCCATAGCATTCCATGTTCCGCCAGCCAGCGCCCGCTCTCTACCTCACACGCATCGGTCCTCCCTGTCTTCCTTCCCCAGAGCTTTCATCACCAAAAACTGTCACCTCTCTTCATCCAGGCTACTGTGTAAGTTCCAGTCAGATCTGGTTCATGTTATGTGTTCCACATACAAGACCAAAAAAAGAAAAAGAAGAGAAAAGAAAAAGAAAAAAAGAAACACCCGTGAGAAGATAGGTGAAACCCAGGTGTTCCTGCTATAGCTAATGCCATGAAAATGGGTCATAGAAGGATCAGCAGAACTGTAAGAGGGGCTGGCTTTTGAGTGATGGGCACATGGACGCCTCTGTGTGAGCCTGACCTGTGCTACCCTCTAGTTAGATGGCCGTCAGTTAACCTCTACAAGTCCAGCTTCACTTTGGTAATATGGGCACAATGTTCCTTCCCTAAGTCACTGGAGCTCCATCAGGAACAAATAACTCACAGGAGCTCTGGGGAGAGCCAGCTCTGGCTCCTGGCCTATAGCAGGTGTTTGGCAAAGGAGGAGGAAGGTAAGGAATAAGAAGAAATAGATTGGCAGCTGGACCCTGAGCCCAGGACTGTGGCAGAAGCTGAAAGATAAATCCCCAGGAGGGGGGCAGAAAAACAGAGACAGATCTCAAGGGAAGTTCAAGAGCAACTGAATTGATAGGGATTATATTGTGAAGTCTAGGGAGAGAGCAATTAGGAGGAAGAGCAGAGGGAGCAGGTAAACAATAACAGGGAGAGACAGAGAGAGAGAAAGAGAGAGAGAAAGAGAGAGAGAGAGAGAGAGAGAGAGAGAGAGAGAGAGAGAGAGCAAAAGAGGAACTCCACCAGTCAGGGAATTTGGCTGCAAATAGATTGTCCTATTAACACCATTTGCAGAGCAGACATTTAACTAACATAAGAAGTCTGGAGGGTGGGTGCTTCCAAAATTAGCCCAGTGGCTCACTAGTGTCCCCAAGAGCCCAGGATTTTTCCATCCTTTCTCTGCTGAGTCCTGAACAATTGGCTTCTCCCACACAGAGTTACAATCCAGCCACTGCTGCTGCGGCAAATGCCACAATTTACAAGCACCGACAGCAGGAAGGAAGAACATAGTTCCTTTTCTCAGGGAATTAATCTTTCCCAGGAGCTTCCTATCAGACATTGCTTGTTTCATCGCCCATGTCTAGTACCAATGAAGCCAGGACACACTATCGGACTCTAGAACAGAAGGGAGACAGGAAAAAAAGGTTGAAAACAGCCAGACTGGGTATGTGACCAACATTATCTGCCATGCTATTTGGGTGTGAAATATGAGGACCATTACACTGAAGATGATACAGAAGACGGGGTGGGGAGTGAGGTCCATAAGGAGAGAGGCAGGACCCATGCTGGAGAGAGTGGGCAGGGCCCCTGCTGGAGGAAAGAGCGGATTGTCTCTTTCTCTACTGTGAGCAAGAAGGCAAGCCTAGAAACAGATTCTGAAAACCAAGCTTGTGGCACTTAGAAGACAAGCAAGTTCCTCTCACAGCTCAGCTCTCTCCCTGGCTCAAGGAAACAGATTCCGAAGAGAAGGTAGTGCTTTTCACCTCATCAGAGCCAGAAATGAGACCAGGTGTGGTGGCTCATACCTGTAATCATGAATAAGACAGAGGATGGGGAGGTCCAAGCCAGCCTAGGCTACATAGGGAGACCCTGTTTCAAAAGAACAAAATAAAACCAAACCAAAACCCAAAAGGTGCTGCTTCAGGAAGCACAATGAGCCACACCCTCTGGATCAACAAGCAATTCAAAAGACACACAAGGCAGACACTGGGAGGCGATGGGGACATTTTTGTTCCATTGGCTGATGGGCACATCAGCTCCCTCAGCCATTTTGGAAAGCAAGCTATAGCCCAAATTCCTCTTTTAGATTCACAGCTTTGCATGCGTGTGTCCAGTTATAGATGGAATATTCACAGCGACACCCTGTAAAAGAATAATAAAGCTGGAAACAACCAAAATATCCTGAGACTGGAGTGTGAATAGTGAAGTCACTGGGGGTCACACCGTAGCAGTGGCAACGTGCATTGCATTTGTTCCAGAAGACACCATTCAGAAAAGGCAAATTGGCAGAGCTTATCCAGTGTGGTTAATATATAAAGTTCCACAGTGCAAAAGCTAAAACAATATTCTACTTAGATAAAAATTAACATGAGTGTCAAATTACCAATGCAAGGAAAACAACACACACCAAATTCAAGAAAATGATTAGCTGTAGGCGAGCTTGGGGACATGTTATAGAATAATCATTTTGCACACTTTGAAGATGTGACTTTGCCAAAGCACCTTCTGATTGTTTTAATAAAAGAGCTGGCTGGCCAGTAGGTAGGTAGGAGGTATAGGCAGGATAGCAAGATGCAGAGGATGCTGGGAGGAATCTTGAGAGATGCAGAGAAAGGCAAGATGAAGGTGCCATGTTGGAAGAAGACTGATAAGAAATATGGGTAATTTAAAATGTAAGAGTTAGCTAGTAATTAGCCTGAGCTATTGGCTAAGCATTTTTAATTAATAATGGTTATTTGGGAATGACTGCCAAAACACAGAGAAGCTCTGCCTACAGGGACAAGTGTCCTTGGGACTCCAGATAGGGAAGAAACCTCTTTTAGCCGGGTGTGGACCCAAAGGCTTTTGTTACATTCTTATTCCTTATAGATTGCATAGCCCAGGCATATCCTTTGTACTCATGGAAAAAATAATTACAATAATTAAAAGAAAGACCATAGAACATCAAAGTGGGATGAGGACAGGTGTGGTCTATTTTAAAGTTATAAACACTTTCCCCTGCACCGTCTAGAATCTTGTAGAGCCCAGAAGCTACAGACCAGGTTGACTGAAGTCTGACTGGTTTTATCTGGTTCCAGTAGACTGAGTGAGCTCCACATTTGGGGAAAGGAGCAATGGAGGATGGAGGCAGAGCTAGGGTATCTAGATGCTTCTCCGTGGGGTGTTAAAAGTGAGAAGGAGACACAGAAAAACAATTATCACATGTACTCACTCATAGGTGTTTTTTAAACATAAAACAAAGAAAACCAGCCTACAAACCACAATCCCAGAGAACTTAGACAACAATGCGGACACTAAGAGAGACTTACATAGATCTAATCTACATGGGAAATAGAAAGTAGAAAAAGATAAGATCTCCTGAGTAAATTGGGAACATGGGGACCTTGGGGGAGAACTAAAGGGAGGGGAGAGGCAAGGAGGGGAGCAGAGAAAAATGCAGAGCTCAATATAAACCAATAAAAAATTAAATATAAAAACAAAAGTGAGAAGGAGAAAGACCCGGAAGCCCTTTCTAGTGAGCCAGGCTCAGCCATTTTGGCCACTCTCACTAAAGCTTCCTGCTTAGTTCAGTAATGGGCACTGATACCTCCATTCCAACAGTGAGAAGACTAGAGCTGAACCAAATAGCTCACTCGTGTCTCAGACAGTGAACCCCCAACCTCAATGCAAGCACAATGACCTTCTCGCATCCCACCCAATAGACTCTCCCACCCAGGGCTTCCAACAGCATTCCTCTATCCCAGAAACCCCAGATCTTTTCCTGGAGTGCCTTGCCTACTTCCAGGTCTCAACATTAATGTCACTTTCTAGGAGGCCTTTCTTGGCCACTCTACTTCACTCAGGGCCCTTTGCTGTTCTCCTTGCTTGAACTTTGCCCCTTGCCCTGCCCAGCTTTGACTACCCACGTTACTAAGCTGTTCTGAGTTCTCCACAAGCTCGTCGCTCTTTCCCAGAGCATCACATCCTAAAACATTCCTCAATAGAGCATTGCAAAGCTCTCTAGTCAGGCACATGGCAAGTGCTGATTAACTTTATGCAATAAATAAAAAGCTGAACTCAGCTTGCAAAAGGCAGCTAACATGAAGACAGGTGGACAGATTCCACCCAAGTCCCAGCTTAGAGCCTCTATCCACCCCTTCTGTGCACATAACCCTCTCCACCGTCAGCCATCCAGGCAGCCATGAATACAGGAAGTAAGGCCTTCCAGACGGCCCTGTTGCTGACAGGTCAAGGCTCCCCTCAGTAGGGGCATGCACCTCCACCCCCACTCCTAAGGAGATCTTTCCATTAGTTTCTTGGCAGCCACTGTTCCAGAAAGATACCCCCAAATTGGAGGATGTTCAGGGATGAACTCTCTGAAACAATGTGTGGACAGGGAGATGGAATAATTACAGCAGATGAAAGGAGCCACACTCTGGCTTCTGCCAAGTTAAATGGGATCAGATAATTGCATTCAAGGCCTTCAAGGGTGTGAAGCCTTCGGAGGGGGAGGGCGCATTTGGGATGATGAGGATAGAATTATGTGAAATGGAACAAAATGAATCCCTGGGAATTTTAGGCTTAGTGGTAGGAACCATTTCCTCCCAGGGAAAGCTCCGAGGTTGGACACAGTTCTAACAGAAGAAGTAGGTGCCAGTCTGGTGGCACTTAAGCCCGTTGTGAGCCAGATCCAGAGACTGAACATACAGCTGCCTCATTCCAAAAGGCGGGGGCCAAGTATTGGCCAGAAGTAATTGGTGGTGGGGTAGTATGGTGGTCTTTCAAACAGGCTTTCAGTCAGAGAGCCGACTCCTGTCCCAGCTGCCAGCTTTCTGGCATGAGGCCATGGGTGTGAGGTTCGGGAACCTGGGACCTCAAGTTCTGCATCTGGGAAATGGTGACAGCACTAATGCTGTAAGGTACATGGGGGCAGTAAATGCAACATCTTCTGTCGGCTCATGCCAGAGTGCCGGGTAAGTGGAAAACACATCAGGTCTCAGCTCTAAACCCTGAACGGAGACACATAGTGGATCTTGTTGAGATCCCATCTGTATTAGGAGGGGGACAGAGTTGGAGCCCTAGAATCCCGGGTCTTCAATAGGTTCTGAGGTGCCATTTTCTATATTTCCATGTGGGAAGTGAGCATGGAGTAGATGGCACTCCAATGCAGCTAACAGCCTGTGGTGCTGTGAACGCTGTGGGAGACAGAGGCTCAGCAGGAAAACCCAGCCAGGCAGGCCTACATCTTCCTCTCCTTTGCTTTCAAGGCAGTGGAAGCCAATCAAATTGCAGTCTTTTGCTGATTCACTGGACAGCAGGCCCCTTGGTGCAGGGCCAGAGCCTGTCTCTGCCTCATCTCCTGCAGATAAGCTTCCACTTAGGAGCCTGTGTAAGAGGCTTGCTGAGAGAGCCATCCCTAGTTAAAGAGTATCTATTAAAGCTCACACACAGAGCCCTTTCTCAGTGTGTGGAAGGATCTGGGTTCCATCTCTAATACTGAAAAAAGAAAGATCTCTATTAAGATTCCAGAGATAAGCTCTTCTCTGGCAGGTTTCGGTGTAGACAAGAGTGTGGCTGGCAGGAAGGTGAAGGCGAGAAGCGAGGCCTACCTGCCGGGATAACTAGGGCCGGCCAGCAAGGCCTACCTGCCCGGAAGACAACAGCCAGCCCGCAAAGGCTCAGCAGTAGACAGGCCGGCTCTGCAAGCTCAGCTGGGAACAGAGGTGACCCTAATTCCCCTCCCTGTGACCTCTGAGACTGACCTGACTTCTGAACTTCTCCAAGGAGGTGGTGGCCCTTCTGCCATCCTCTAAGACGTAAACAGCTTGGATCCCCAAAGCAGCAAAATCAAAATGCTAACTGGGGCACGGGGAGGAGCTCACAAGCCCGCCATCTCTGGGAAGGGATGGGAGAGTACTCTCAAGGATGAGGATGGTGTTCGGACAGCAGAGCTGGAGAGAGTGTGATTACCAGGGACAGAGCGGGCACAAGGCCACGAAGTATTGCTGCCATGGGCTCATTTGGAATCAAAGGCAACTTTATCTTCTCCATCCCCACAGCGGCGCCGGCTCCTGGGGCTTGTCTAACCAGTCGAGAATAGGGGTACAGGTCAAAACCCAGCAACAGGAAGTGAGAGTTGGGCTTATCCTGACATTACAAGTGCACTAGTGAGTAAGAAACCAAGGAAAGAAATGCAGGTGAGCAGCAGGAACCCAGGTTCAAGATCTGGCTCACATTCTAACTAGCTTTGTGGTCACAAGGCGTCCTTGTATAGTCTGCTACTAACAGAATACAAGCCTAACAACCCGAGAGGCTGTCCCAGGTCCGACTCTCAGTCTGCAGATTCTCCACACAGCTGCTCATACACATCCGAATGCCTCCCTTTCTAGAGCAGTTTATACCCAGGACAGCAGGAACTCAGTCAGAATCCTTGAGCAGTCTCTAAGAAACCGGAAGAGCTGAGTGCCCGAGGGCTTTACCCAGTATGATGGGCAGGGATCCCCTCCCTGGGTTCCGGGGTGATCCACTTCACCAGGGCCCTGATTGGTGAGAAGGAACGGACAGACTGAAGGACAAGGCTCTTCACAAAGAGCCATAGAGCCATAGAGAAGTCAGGCCTGTGGAGAGGGGCTCTTGCCTTGTGCCTCTGGCGGGTTCCTAGAGAGCAGCTCTGCCTGCAGCGCTTTAGACAGGCCTGAGCAGCTAGAGGATGGCTCAGTTCTCAGGAGAAGCCAAGGCTCGCAGGCCACTGCTGCTTCCATTTGCTGGGCACTTACTCTGTTCCAGGCCCAGTTAAGGGCCTCAGACGCACTGTTGCATTTACTCCTAGGAGGTGGCACCTTGACTGTATGCATTTTACAGGGGAGAAACCGAGTTACTGGGTGATCCAGCTAAGCAGTGAATTCAGGATCCCAGTTCTGGCTCATGAAACCAGCAAGTCTCCCAACCCCACCCCCAGCTAGTCTCTCCAAATCCTGCCCCTCAGGCCAACTGGCCACACCTTAGAACAAAGCATTGGGTCTCTAAAAACTTCCAGAGAGGACACAGGACTTGGGAAGCAGTGCACGTGGGGTGTGGCTTTGGGGGCTTGACAGGGTTAGAGACTGGAGCTCTTGGAAGGCGAGGGATCTCCAGGACACCAGTGACTCTGGGCGGTGCTTTTCTGGCCAGCAGTCAGAGGGACCACAGGACTGTGCTTTGCTCCTGGACATAACCCAGAGGTCTGGAAAGAACAGCTCCAAAAAAAGGGTGCCTAATGCAGAAGGCTTGGCCAGAGTGCTCCCCTAGAGATCCAGCTGGAGAGGCGGCCTCAGCTGCAGCCCTGCTCCCAGCATCTCTGTCAGGCCACCCAGGCAGGAGACTCCCAGGCCCCCAGATGCTTTGGGATCTGGGGAAATTCCTCAGGAATGAGATGGTGCACAGGCTGCCAGGCACCACCCCGAGGGCTCAGGGAGCTTGAAAGGGAATGAAGGGGCTATATTTTGAAATCATCAGAAATACCTGCAGGACAGGAGGCTGTCAGCTTGCTGCCCACAGCTCCCTTCAGCTCCCCGCAGCTCCTGTGGTGATGGGGGGCCTGGAGGAAATGCCCTCCAGAAGCAACGGAGATCCTTAAGGCCCTAGACACAGGGCCAACCTCATGCAGCAGGAGAAAGCTGGTTCAGCCTCTCCTCTGGGCTCCAGAAAAAAATTAAAAAATCAACAGCACACATCCCTGAACACCATCTTTGAGGTAGATGATAAGGATACAGAGAGACAAAAAAAAGAAAGTCCTACCCTCATGGGCCTTTTATTCTAGTGTGAGAAACAAGCGATTGAAAAATAAAATACATACTGTATTATTAAAACGTGAGAAATGCTGAGAAGGGAGAGAAAGCAGGAACAGAGGTGAGGCGTATCAGTCACAAGCGGAAGTTCGTTTATGATTTTAAACCGCACAGCCAGAGGCAAAGGGAACGGCAAGTGAAAGGCCCCAAGACAGGAAGAGTTCAAGGTGTTGCACAGAAGCCAGTGTGGCTGGAACAGAGCAAGAAAAAACAGCTGCAGCAGACATGCAGGGACTGTTACAAGGTCACCCCTGAGACCTGTGAGCAAAGGGACATACATGACCCACCGTGTGTCTTGACACTCCCACCTGTTACAGTGCTTGGAACAGACTGAAGGAAACTGGAACCCCGTATGTTCAATAGCAGCATGCCGTTGTGACGGTGCCTTGCTCCTGCTTACTGTTGCGATCCGGCCTAAATCCCATAGCCCTACAGAGAGGCGAGCTTTTTCTTCCCACTGTTCAACTAAGGAAACAGACTCAGTGAAGCTCAGGAAGAAACACACATATCCAGCCTCCCCTATCCACCTGCTCAGCTGTCCAGCCATGTAGCTTCTATCCCACTTCCTTCCACCTACCCCCACCCTCTCAGAGAACTGTTCTGTTTCCCCAACTCATCTTTCCAGTCCTGGAAGCTTTTTACATATGTGCTCCCAGCTGCCCCAACCCTTAGAACGCTTTCTCCCATACCCAACTCTTAGATCTCAACCTGTCTTCTGAGAGGGCATTGGAGCTCTGTTTCCTGGGGCTCCTCTTCCATAGCTCCCCACAATAGCAGCCCACCCCAGAAACAGGAAGCAATGCATCCGTCCCATGGCCGGCCTCCCACACAACAGGAGCTCAAGGCTGAGGCCAGCGCGTATTTGGCTCAGTTTCCCCAGCAATTGATTGCACGCAATTGATTCAGGTAAATCTCAGGTTCAAATCCTGCTGACCCTGTTGGATTATTCTAGGTTTTTTTCAAATTTCCCCAGTGCAGTTTTATCCTAATTCATACTTCCTTCAGGTTCATTTGTGTTCATGCCCCTACCTTGGACAGACACACTCAGAGCCTTGGGTATATAGGTGCCACACACTTTCAGAGAGTAACATTCATGAGTCAGGTGTGGTGATATGCGCCTGTAATCCTGGCACTCAGGAGACCAAGGCAGAAGGATCGTGAACTGGTGACCAGCCTGGGCTACACACTGAATTCTAGATCATCCTGAGCTATGCAATGAGACCCTGTTTTAAAAAAGAACTAAATAAAAATTGGAGACTGGTGATATTAAGGGAGGAGTGTGGCACTGAGAGATTCCTGTGCAGTCAGGATCATCAGACCCAAGTTCAAGACTGCTCCACTTTCCCTCTGCGGTGCATGGGCACGTGATTAAACCCATAAACCTGGCTATCCTCCCTTATACACTGGCCCAGACCGTACCTTCCCCCGTGAGTTCTGAAAGAGCTAGAGACAGTGTAAATACAGTGTCCTCCTCACCACACCGGTGACCCATCCCACCCCAGGGGTGTTCTAAAGGGTAACACCTGGCCGCTGTACTCTTGAGAGTCCTCATGCACCTCCCTCTGGTATAGCTGGGTCTACAAACGTCCCAAACAATAGACCAGCTGACCCTTGTTAAAATATGCCTCCAGTACAACTCAGGCAGAAGTACTCTGGAGGCTAATTTAGGAACGTCACCCTGTACCTGCCAAGGAGACTCAAACCCTATCACCTGTCAGGGCCTTGCTGCTCACCACACTCTGCCCTCTCCTCTTACCAGTGAGGTTCTGAGACCTCACAAAAAAGGAACATTCTAGGTCACCCAGAGAACAGCCCATGATAGCTTGGTTCGCCTAGCTAGGGAGCCCTGGGGTTCCCAACAGAGAGCTATGGTGTTGACACCATGGCTGAGAGGACCTGGCCTGCTATAGAGCCTCTTCCAGGACTGACAAAGCTCCTGCCGGCACCCTCACCACCACCAGGGTACATGCACTCTGTGGAAGACAGCCAGCAAGCCTGGGTGTTTAAAGGCAGGCTCCGGGTGGCCAGCCCCTGCCGCCCCACCCTGCTGGTTATTTATAACATGTTTTCCGATGAGTCAGGCCCATGCTGCCCAGCACCTCAGGGAATGTTCAGAGGAAATGCTATAAATAGTGTAGATTTCTGGTCTCCCACCGACCCCAGCGGCCTGCTCCTTGCAGAAAGGCAGTAGGAGCTTGGGACCTATGTTGCTCAGCCATCTTCATGCCCCCAATAGCAATCTGAGGCCAGCAGGAACATGAGTTCTGGCAGGCACTATGGGGACAGATGGGAGGCCCCAGGCTGGGGGAGGGGAGCCTCTTAGCCAGACACCTACCTAGGTACAGATCTCAGGCCCATTCCCTCAGTTCCATTTCCCGAGTGGTGGTTCCCACCCAGACTGACAGACCTGCCCGCAAAGGCAGCCTGCACCCCAGTTCCCCACACTGGCAGTTTGCACCTTGATTCCTGAGTGCACAACTCTCCACCTCCTCCCAGAGACCAGCTTATTTATAGCTCTCCAGAAAGGGAGCCAGGGCCCCCAGCATAACTGCTTCCTTCCCGCTCCTGGTGCTAATTACTTCCTCAGCTGGATGCTGCCTGCCACCACCACCACCAGCAGCAGCACCAGCACCACCACCACCACCAGCACCACCACACCACACCCCCACCCCGCCCCCCGCTGAAACCACCCGGAACAAATACACCTGTGTTCACACTATCATCCCGTGGAGGTCAGACCCCCATATCCAGGCAGAGAGTGTGACCACCCAAGGCCTGCCTCTGGGATCAGGACTCTAGATCCACGAGTATACTCTACACCCACCCTTTTGTGAGCCTGAAATGAGGGTCTCTAAGACCACCCCATCCTTTGTAGCCTCCATACAAGCCAGAGGGACGGTCTGCCACTCCACTAACCTGCTGTGTGCCTGGCCCTGGGCTCAGCTCTGTGTGAAGAGGTGGGGAGGGCAGGGAGATGAGTAAGCAGGGGGCCCAACCGCCCCCAAGGGAGACGAACACATAAACACATTATGCAGGAGGAAGAACGAAGCAAGTACTAAATTAAGGGACAAGCTGGACACAGAGCTTGCAGTCCCTCGATTCCAGCCTGCTTCCTTTTTCTTACTATAAAGTAGTTCATGTCCATTTTACAAAGACTCTGTCTATGCAGACAAAAGAAAAATTATAATATACTTTATTCATTATCCCATACCCAAAGGCAGCCATATCCAGTCTGAGGCTGGGACGGGCACATTTTATCACATGGAATACAGACAGGTCTCAGATCTGAGTGTGGGGACCATCAGCCTATGAGAACAGAAACTCATAAGACATGGGTAGAAGGGTTTCAAAGCAAGGTGATGTGGACAGTGTGACATATTTATGTGAAAATATTCAAAACGATATTGATGCCCAGAAAAGGAGTGGAAAGGTTCCCACAGGGACAGGGATGTAACTCAGTGGTAGAGCACCTGTCTAGCACAAGAGGCCCTACATTGAACCCCTAGTACTGCAGAAAAATAAATATTTAAAATTTTAATTTTTCTTGCTTGTTTTTTTTGTTTTTTGTTTTTGTTTTTTTTTTTTGAGACAGGGTCTATCTACACAGTCCTTGCTGTCCTGGAACTCACAGGGATCCACCTGCTTCAGCTTCCCAATGTAAGAAAGAAGCAAATGAAACTCATTTTGAATAAAACTTCCATCTTAAATAGGAGTCAAATAAAGTTTAAATTCCCAAGCCCTCCCTGGGTAACTGGCATCCTACTTGGCAGAGAGAGACACGAATGTGGGAGGAGGGAGGCAAGTCATCTCGTCACAGTTGAATAAACTGGTCAATGAGAACAAGATAAGTGGACCACACAGAGAAATGTTCCTAGGAAAGTCCCCTGTCCCTAAATCCTGATTGGTGGAAAAATGTGACTTGGCATAGATGTTTATGGGTTTTCAGGCTTAAAAGCGCTATAATGTTCTGTTGGGGGGGAGGGGGTCGCAGTTCAGCTCCCGAGTCTGTTCTGTGGACCTGATCAATCAGTAGCAGCTTAATTACAATAATTTTTTGTTTTCTGCTTTGACTTGGTGTATGAGATGTGTTGGGATTAAAGGCATGCACCACTGCACCACCTTGACTATACTGCAAATTTTTTAAATGCACTCACTAAAGGATAAACATGAGTCAGCCTTGGGGAGGGAAGAGGGAACAAATAAAAAGACTTTTTCCCTAGAGAGTTCTTATTTGAATTTTTATAATAACCATGTGAATATACATATATATTAGAATTTTAATTTTTAAAATAATTTATTTAACTTTATTTTATGTGCTTTGGTATGAATGTGTCAGATGCCCTGGAACTGAAGTTACAGACAGGTGTGAGCTGCCGTGTGGGTGCTGGGTATTGAACACGGGTCCTCTGGAAGAGCAGACAGTGCTCTTAACTGCTGAGTCATCTCTCCAGCCCCAGTTTTAGAATTTTTTAATTAAAACTTTGCCACTTTCACAGTACTAGGAGTCTAATCTAGGATCTGTGATGCTAGGCAAGCCCTCCACCACAGAGTTACAGCTCTGGTTTTGTTTGTGAGCAGAGACTGCTTGTTCATTTCCCGGCCTGCCAGACCTGAATAATCACACAGAAACTATATTAATTACAATACTGCTTGGCCAATGACACAGGCATATTCCTACCTACCTAGCTCTTATATCTTAAATTAAATCATTTCTATTAATCTGTGTATCACCACAAGGCTGTGGCTTACCCAGTAAGGTTTCCAGCATCTTTCTCCTCATGTCCTCTTTGTGACTCCACCTACTTTCTCTCTATATCTCTGTTAAGAATTCCCACCTAGCTTTATTCTGCTAAGCCATTGGCCAAAACAGCTTTATTCATTATCCAATAAAAGCAACACAGATACAGAAGAACATCCCACATTATCTCCCATTCTCAGTATAAATAAAAAGGAAGGTTTTAACTTTAACATAGTAAAATTACATACACAAAACAATTATCCGGCAAGCATTAGAATTATATATTTAGTCCATTTGCATTTGGCAAATTAAGGAAAATACACTATCATCTATCCTATCTTTGTGAGTCTAAAGTTTTATATCTAATTTATCCTTTATCATAACTAAGGAAAACAACTATAACTATCTGTCTTCAATTCTTCAAAAATCCCAGAAGGATATAATATTACCTAAGTAAACAGGAAGTGCCTTGCAAGCAAAACTCTCAAATTGACAGAAACATCTTGCTGCCTGGACAGTCACCCAAAGTTCTTCTGTAACACTGGGCATCCATCTTCAGCCTACAAGCCCATAGTATCTGGCAGACTTTTCCATGAAGCAGGAAATTTGAAGATCCTGTTCTGCATTGTACTGGCAAAGTTTACCAATTGCTTTCTTCTGTGTCCTGCAGAATGTCTGGCAGACTCTTTCATGAAGCAGGAACACTGAAAGACCATCCCATCTTTTGGAAAGTTCAGCAGTCACTTTTGTGTCGGTCCTGTGTGTCCAGTTCATACAGCATATCATAAAGCAGTCCAAGCAAGAACAGTTTCTTGCCTAAATGGCTAGCCTTGTCACATTGAAGGCAAATTCCACAAGTTTCTTCAATGCCCATCAACCTCTCTGAAGTAATTGGTACTGCCAAAAGCAGACATGTCTCACTGTCAAGAAAAGTCAAAGTTCTTAAAACATTTAAGTGCCATATTCTGTAGGTCTTTGAAGTGTTGAAGGTTATCTATCTAACAGAAACATATCTCTGCATATCTAGAAAACCTAACTAATGTGACTACAAGTTTGACTATTATGACTATCTATAAATCCTCAACTTTAATATACATTACATTTTAAATGAACTATATAAACATAATACCTTAAACAAGAGTAAAAAAATAGAACAAAATTGACCTTAAATTTGTATCAATAGAACAAGATCCATACCAAAGCAAAGTATTCATCTCCATAGCATATCCCCCTTACTATTTTTTAGAAATTGACTGTGATCATTAGCCATTTATAATCAACCCCCTTTAAATGAAAACAAACATTTATAAACAACCATTTTGGGAATTTGGGCATTATATTCTCCAAACTGCTTCCTGATGTTTGTTGGGTGAAGTATTTTTGGGTGTTCATGGAGACCTTTCAGAGAGCCTTGTTCCATCAACATTAGCCTGGAAGGAATTCACAGGTTCTCATCTTCTGTGGAAACAAAAGCAGAACCTTTTTTCCAAAGTAACATATCCTTAGACTCAAATTTTGAATCAAGATATCTTTAAAACATTTATGTTGGTTTAGCTTAGCTGCCTGTACTATGAAATTTCTCTCTGTAGTTAGCTCACTAACAGTCAAAAATTCAAATAAAACACAATAATATACATAATCCAAATTCTTTGTATATTTTCCATCTTTACATGACTTTTTTATTCTATTACTTTTTAATATTTATTTTAGTATCTTTAGTCCTTTAATCTATGACTGTCTGTACTCTTTTTTTCTTTCTCTCTTAAGCCCATGTACATTTATCAACACTGTGACCCATTTAGAGGTCTTTTTTTTCTGAATCTGTCTTATTGTATATCTGTAATCATTTTCTGATTAGGAACACTTTTAAAATGGCAAGCAGCTTTGTCACAGCAACCCTGGTGCTAGCTTCACCTCTCGGCCTTTTCACATGGCAGAGGCATGTTTACTGCCAGCTCTGCAATCCATGCTCATTGCCCCAGCTCCAGGGACGCAGCAGATCTATGTCACCATTTGTGAGCACTCGACTCACAAACCCCATTTAAGTGCAGGACCTACCAAAAGAGCTAGAATTGCTGTCTCTTAAAGAAGTCATGCAATTTTTGCTGCTAATGTTGAGTCAGGAAGCTTTCTCTTAAAGGAGCTATGCCTCTGCTCACTGCCAGCATATAGAGCCTATCTGGGGAAAAAACTGTGGTTGCCAAGAAGCTGTGCTTGGCTTCTGTTTTTGTGGGTCTAGAAGCCCTTTTTTTTTTTAAGTTTTCTTTGGTCTTATGTAGATCTATGCCCCAGACAGTGGGCACCATTTTGTAAGCAGAGACTGTTCATTTGTTTTCCCGGCCGCCCAGACCCAAATAATCACACAGAAACTATGTTAACTACAACACTGCTTGGCCAATGACTCAGGCTTATTCCTAGTTAGCTCTCACATCTTAACTTATCCCATTTCTATCAATCTGTGTATCTCCATGAGACTGTGGCTTACCTGGTAAGGTTTCCAGCGTCTTTCTCCTTCAACAGCTATGTGGTATCTCTTTGACTTCGCCTGCTTTCTCTCTATATCTCTGTTAGGATTTCCCATCTGGCTGCACTCTGCTAAGCCACTGACTGAAACAGCTTTATTCATCAACCAATAAGAGCAACACATATACAGAAGGACATCCCAATCATTTGTGAACCAAGATTTCACTAGATCACTCAGGCTGGCCTCAAAATTGCAATTCTATACTTCCACCTCTGAGTGTGGATTGCAGCCATGGAAATACCACATCTGGCTAAATTACTTTTAAGACTTTTTTTAAATGTTCAATTAAAAAATACAAATCAGTTCATTAATTTTTTAAAAAAACCTTAATAGATTAATTCATTAAAAGGGAAAGCAGATTAGACTGCCGGGGGCTAAAAGGAGAAAAAGAGTGCTCATTGAAAGGGTATGGATATCTAGGAGGTAGTGGCACATACCTCTAATCCCAGCACTCAGGAGGCAAGCAGGTCTACAGAGCAAGTTCCAAGACAGCTGAGGCTACCCAGAGAAACCCTGTCTCAAAAAACAACAACGAAAGGGTATAAGGTATTCTTGGTGATGTGAAAATTTTTAAACATGTGTATGTGTGTGTTATGCACATGTGTGTGCATGTATGTTCATCCATGCATGCATGTGTGGAGGCCAGAGGTTGACTTCTAGTGCCTTCTATTACTGTTCTCCACCTTAATTTTTAAGACAGGGTTCCTCACTGACCCTGCAGCTTGCTGTTTTGGCAAGGCTGGCCAGAGAGCCCCCCGGGATCCACCTGTCTTGCCCACCCATCAGCTGAAAGGTCACAGACATGTGCCAGTGCCCCATGCCTTTCCATTGGTACTGGGGATCTGCACTCATCTTCAAACTTGTACAGCAAGTATCTACCCACTAAGCCCTCTCACAACCTATGGCTCATTCTTCTAGCAAAGTTTACCTTCCCACGTTTGTTTGTCTATGGCAAATTCAATCCCTGTCGATGACTTAGAGTTCTTGGCTGACATCTTGAATGCCACTGTGACAACCAACCACAGTGACATCTCTTCTTTATTTTTTTCCCTGATAACAATACAGTCCAGACCTAACAACCCGGTTCTTCACAAGGGTTCAGCGATTCCACTTCTAATTATTAAGATCCAATTACACCTTCTGGCTTACCATCTGGGGCTGTTTCCTAGGTATTACCACACATGGGACTCTCCCAAATCCCACAAGGCATGGATTGATGCTTTCTACAATATGGCCATGGATCAGAGATGAGAGATCTAGACCTAGCAGCTAATCCCCTTTGTACTAAAATAGACTTTGACATGCATTCCGCTTCTCCATCATCTTCTTGACTAATGTTGGTGACAGTATCTTCCTTCATGGCTTACCTGGAGCATATTTGTGTCGCAATAGGTGTTTCTGCAAGGTGGTGTATCATTAACTCATTTCTCCATCTATAACTGGTGTTCAAACTCCTTCCATCTGATAAGCTCACTGCTATGTTTAGGTGTGACATTATCTGTCACCTGATTGTTTTCTGTTTCTAGTCCCCTTTCTGCTCCTTTTAGGCTGCTTCCAATGGTCTTCACCAGCTGATTACTTACTTTCCACTCTCAAGTTTCTCGTCCGCACCACTCTCTCTCGCTGCCTACCCTCAAGTGATGGTGCACACTTCACACTGTGTAAAACATCACAGTGGTACCCTCCCACTTCTCTCCTGGCTGTTTCCTTCTCTGTGACAAGCAGTAATCAGGGACAATCATAACACTCTGAGGTCTAGAATCTTGGATCCTAACACTTGGGCCCTGCATCCTCTTTTGAGGATGATCCATTACTCCAAGAATGTTGTCTACTTGTTTTCTAAATGTTTCCAGATAGTAGGCAAATCCAGTTCCATTCCTCCTCATTCACAGCCAGAAGAAGTTCCCCCGACATGCATATGAGGACACCAGGACTCAGAAACGAAGTCCCTTAGCCAAGGCCAAGCAGCTTGGAAGTAGCCAGAAGGAACTGGATCTGGTGTCCCAGCCAAACCCAGTGTTCTCCTCCTGCCCCATTGCTCCTGCAAGAACCTCCCTGTGAGAGTAAAAGCCTACACCAGCAAAAATAAGACATACTTTCACTACCACAGCAAAAAGCCACTCAGCGGTGTCACCTGCTTTGGAAGTCAGCATGACAATTATTTCTGTTGTTTCTGTTATGCCAAACTTAGCGTTCTCTTAACCTCACCTTAAATGTTCTCTCTCTCTCTCTTTCTCTCTCTCTCTCTCCATCTTCAGAAGCTCAATGGTTTGTTCTTATGTAATTTGTTATCTGCCTGGATGCTGGGATCTGTCAAGGATGCCTGAGTTGACTCCCCGCCAATTCTCTCCATCAGCCACACTCTAGTGTAATGAATGAACAGTCTTCTGTGTCTGTCCCTTCATGAAGATCTTCCATTTTTATAAAAATCTCATTGGTAGAATTGTGGCATGTATGCACATGTGTGTGAGGACACATGTTTGCAGGAGTACATGTTGGTTTATTTGCAAAGAGGGGGTCTCCTCTTACACTAAGGCAGCTGACCTTAGAAAGACCCTTGGTTGGTTGAATGCTCAGCTCAGTCATAAAGGGGCAATTTATATCACCCCCTTCATGGCTCAGAGAACATCACAGAACAGGAGAACCAAAAGAATGTAAGAGCTAGAGGAAGGGTAGGGGAGTGGTAGGGATGCTGACTTCTGAGCATGACATGACTACAGCATCCTTCAAGCCATAGTAGCCATGATTACCTGCACAGATTGCCTCCCAAAACACAACACCCCAGGGTGCTGTGGGAGTCATGGGGTCGGGGGCTCATGAGTCCCTAGTCCTCCCTAAGGATTGTGCAAATCCGGTTGCTGAAAAGGGAGAGACATTTCTTGTAGTCGCTGGCAAAGTTTCCACTCTTCAATTAACCTCAACCACGCTCTTGTAGGTGACCCTAATAAAACTCACTGGGTCATTTAAACAAAAGTCTCCATGAGCGTAGAATGGGGGACTTGCAAGAAAAAGGAAGGGGAACAAGAAAAGGAAAACTGATGAATATAATCAAAATACAGTGTGTGTGTGTGTGTGTGTGTGTTGTTCTGCCCAATTTCTTTCTTTAAACAGATTCAGCTCCTAGTACCCACACTGTGGCTCACAACTGCCTATGACTCTAATTCCAGAGCATCCAACACCCCCTTCTGGCCTCCATGGGCACCAGGCATGCATGTGATGCATGTACACATATGTAGGCAAATATTCACACACATTAAGATAAGTAAGTTTTTTTATAAAAAAGGACTAGAAGTTTGCAACTACCACTGTGCATTTAAATCCCCAGGCAACTTCAATAAACCCCAGATTCTAGGCTGCACCCCAGAATATTTCCTCGAGATCTCAGTGCTTAGAACAGGGCCATGAGGAAATTTTAAAGCTGCCAAGGGCCTCCCATGTGTGGTCAAGTCAAGAACGTAGGGTCTTCTCTGAGGGTCCTCAGACGTCCTCTCTGCTCCACCCTCTCCTCTGCCAGCAGTTCCAGCACCTCTGTGTGGCCCAGGCAGCAGCCAGCACCCAGGGGCTCAGGGGCTCGTTCATTCTGCTCCCTCTACAGTCTGCTCTTAAGGAGGCATTCGTTTTCAGGGTCACTTTACAACCTGTGTTCGCTGTATCACCCCATAAGGGCCTCCTGGGATTGGGGGCATAGCTCATTGGCCTTGGGTTTGATCTCCAGGACTGCATAGAGAGACAGAGACACATACAGAGAGGGTAATAGGACTTCCTATGTACCCCTACTCTGTAGACCCTGCCCTGGCACCCTCCTTCTCACATGTCTCATCACCCTCACTCTCATAGCTGAAGTCCCAACAGCGATGGCCCAAGACCCCCCACCCTGTCTTGGCCGAGCCGACTGGGGAAAGCACTTCCCCTTCATACAAGTCCCCAAGTCCCATGTCCCCGCCCGGAGCCGTGATGCCAGCCTCCTGGCCAGAGCCCAGCAACTGTCAAGCCACCTGGCTGAGAAGGAGGCAAGATGGCTCTTACCTGCCAGCTGCCACTGTCCCACCCAGAAGCTGGCCTCCTGCCTGGGTATCAGTTCAAAGACTCCAGGAGATGATGAGCCTTGGCAAAGGCATCCATGACCTTTCTTCCAGGTGCAGGGGCAGGAAGCCTGGAGAAGGTGTTTCTCACGCCCTTTGCCTGGTGGAGGTGTGCCAAGAGGAGGCGCTCAGAACGAGGCTCCATCAGGAAAGCAGATGGTGGAATCAGGTCCTCAGCTTTGCCCTAGAAACATGGTTTCTATCTGGCCCTAACTTCTAAGCCCTGGACTCCTCTGGGTTAGTCTTGTTCCCGCGTGATTTTGGCAGCACCTGGGGAACGTGCCCGCAGCTTCTGCTGCAGTCTGGTCTGGATACTGAGCCTCTGGGAAGAGAAGAGGCTCTGTCATCCTTGAGCCAGGGGCCTTCCCCAAAGCTGGGAACATTCTGCCAGGCAGCAGGTGAGTGGGACAGTTTGTGGGGAAGGATGACAGTACCTGAGGCCAGCCTGGTCAGTCAGCAAGGTCTGAGTCCTGCCTCGGGTTTCACCTCCCCCACTCGCAGAGGAGAGCAGAAACAAACTGTTAGCAGTGATGCACAGCAGGGAGAAGCCTGGTCCACCGAGAGAATATGATGGTGTTAGCATGTCTGAAACCGGTCAGGAAAGCACTAAGGCTCATGCGGTGTGAGGCCACACCACGTGAAGATTTCCTGGGGCAAGCTGGGCTGATGGGATTGGGAGCTGTCGAGAAGGGGCTTGACGAAGCTTCCAGAGCAATGGAACTGTTCCACATCCTAACTGTGATGGTGTTCACATAGATGTCTACTTATAGAAAGAGTGCTAAATTATATGGTACATTTAAAGATTTCTGGACTTTATGTAAATTTTGTCTGGATAGACAGAGAAGAAAACAGCGTTGAAAGGAAAGGAAGGGTCCTTCCGCAGATCCACAAGTCAAGATGATGAAGATGGATTTGGGAAATGACAAGGTCAGTAAAGCTCTTGCCACTCAAGCCTGAGGACCTGGGTTTGGATCCACAGAGCCCACGTGAAAAGCCAGCAGAGTGGTACAAGTCTACAATCCCAACACTGAGGAGCTAGAAACAGGCAGATCCCTGTGGCTTTCTGGCCTGGGCCAGCCAGCCAAGCTAAAGTCATAAGCTCAAGTTTCAGTGAGATAACCTGTCTCAAAAAGTAGGCCAGTGATATAGCCCAGTGGGTAAAGATGCTGGCCAAGCCTGGCCTGGAAGCTAAATGGTGGAATGCAGAAACTGACTCCAGCAAGTCATCCTCTGATCGCCACAAGCATACCGCAACTCGCATACACACAGAATTAAGTAATTAATTTTGAACGAAGTGGAAAGTGACAGAGGAAGACACTCTGCATAGGCTTCTGGCCTCCACATGTGTGTACACACAGGAAGAGGGAGAGGAGGACGGAGATGACAGACGGTCAGGGAGGAGAAGGAAGCACTGTAGACACCAAGGCACTATGAAGACCCAGCCACTGTTTGCAGCTGTAGAGTGTGCGCCGGTTCCTGGGCGGTCCTGGCAGATCTGGGCATGATTTCCTCTGTGTATCACCATGGCCTGCTCAAGCTAGCATGCGTGAAATCCCCATGAATTAAAGAGCAGACGCAAAGCTTCAGTGTCCACTCTCACTTACAAGCAGACTTGAAGCGTGTTCCTACTCTTGCCCACATGCTGTGGGGCAGAGGCAGAAGCCCAGTTCATGTCTCCTGGACCCAATCTATCAGTAGAGAGGGCTTGTCCTCCCAGTGTACAAGCGACATCCCTAGAGCGGCAAGACCAGGGAGTCCAAATTCACAGCCAGGAAAAAGTCTCTGGCTCAGCTCAGGACCAGTACAAAGGCAGAAGTCTGTGTTCTGGGGTAGAGCTGAACCCCGAAACCAAGAACCACATAGCATAGCACAAGCAAGAAGCAGCCAGAAGAAAATGTGTATTTGTCTGTGTATATGTATCTCTATGCATGTATGGAAACATGTATATATGTGTGTGCATGTGTATGTGCGTACACACTTAGTACTTGTGTGTGTGTATGTGTGTGCATCTCTATGCATGTGTGGATACATATGTACATGTGTGTGAATGTATATATGTGTATGACTTGAGTACTCCTGTGTGCACAGGCCTAAGGCAGATGTGAAATCTTTCTTTGATCACTATCCACCTTTTTTAAAATATTTATTTTTATTTTGAATTATGTGTATGTGTGTACACACACACAGAGGCCAGAAGAGGGTGTCAGATCCCTTGGAGCTAGACTTACAGGCACTTGTAAGCTGTCTGACATAGGTACTGGTGACCAAACTCGTCCTCTACAAGAGGACTACACAGCTGTGTCATTTCTCCAGAGCCTCCACCACTTACAAAAGAGTGTCTCACTGAGCCAGGGCTCATCCATTCAGTTAAGATGGCTGGCCAGTGAGCTCTGGGAATCTATCTGACTCTGCCCTTTCCTTCTCCCAAGACTGGGGTTATAGTGACAGACCACCGTGATTGACTTTTTCCATGGGTTCTAGGTCCTCATGCATGGATAGCAGCCACTTTCCCATCTCCCTCCCTTCCTGAAGAAAAGCCTTTGCCAGAGTTCCTCACTGTCCGTTAGCCTGAACACACAGAGGGAAGAGAGTGCTTCAGCTGACTCAAGACACGGTAGAAGCAAGACTGCAGGCGGGCTCCTGCCAGTGACTCGTGGCTCAGGAAAAATCACCTATGGGCCTTGGACACCTTGCCTTCTCTGTGTGCCCAAACTGGGGTCTCCCCTTCCTACTGCTGACCCCACTCTTCTTTTCCAGGACATTACGACCATGTCAAGTGGTTGAGGCCAAACTGTCCATCATTGCCATGTGGTGACCTCATGATACCTGGGTGTGCTCCTTCCCTCTTCAGTGACCCTGGGAGCTCTTTAAGGACATCCTTCAAGCTGCTAGAAACCACTCACATAAAAAAAGCACACATTAATTCTTGTGAGAAGTGTGGAGGGGCTGGTGAGATGGCTCATCACTTGCCTCCTGACGGCACAAGCCTGACAACCTGAGTTCAGTCCCAGAATCCACACAAAGGTGGAGGAGAGAACTGACTCCACAAAGTTATCTTCTGACCTGCACACGAGCACAGTAGCAGTGCGCCACCACCCCCACATCATACACACACACATATTATTGCTGTGTGCATCAGCAATAATATTTCATAAGTAAAGCGAAAACTTTATTTAAAAAAAGACAAAGTGTGGAGGCAAGAGACTTCCAGATTGTGTTAATTCTGTGGTTCAACAAAATCAGAGCTGGGTTACCTCGTCTAACATGGTTTTGGCTTTACCCAACATGACCATAAGAGCCCTTAACAAACCCCATGTTCGCACAATAGCATTCAAAGACAAGAAGGGACCCTGTGTCCCTCGTTCTCCTAAAATAGCACTAGCTGATTGACAGGTCTTTGCACACCTATTGCATGCCCAGAGCAAGTGCAAACATCTCTGCAAACCAGTGCCGAGATGGCTCCAAGGATTTGTCCTGATGCTTGACATGCCCAGATAGAGCATGAAGCAGGTGCTAATGAATTCTGCTCCTAAATTAGGAGGTGTGGCACAGACAACAGGAAGGAGGGAAGCTATTCAATGTGATCTTTAGACAGGCAGGTAACATGGCATGAAGTCAGGGTGCTCCTCTCCAGCACAGAGACAGCTTCAGAGAGTCATGGGGTGCCAGAAACCCAGACACAGGACTTAGCTATAGGGGATACCACTTGGCTAGAGTGCCCCCACAGTCATGGGCCCTTGAGAATGAGGATCCCTCTAGGGAGAGCATCCAAAACCCCTCAGAATGAAGCCCCAGCCTACCCTCCCAGGCACCTTTTCCCCCAAGCAGCTCCTGCACCCCAAAAGCCTCTGTAGACATAGACAGTTGGCTCTTGACAACAGAACCAAAACTGACTACTTCCTAGGATATATAGCTCCTGGTCCCTAAGTGAACACAAACTGAGTTAGAATCTGGAGCATGAAAACCACCCCAGAGTACCCCAGTAGTAAATGAGAAAGCACAGAACACCCCAAAACCAGTTCTAACAATTGAAAGCCCCAAGAGCAAACGTCTCTGCCCCCATCCTGCAAAACCCCTGATCACGTGGGCCTGAGCCAGTACTGTAGAACCAGGATCATTTAGGAGTGGAGAAGGGCCCTCTCTAGAGAGAAGCCAGCATGGAAGATTTTTTTTTCCTATGATTAATTGTGAAAATAAGAACCCTGATTGCATTTTGGCAAGCAGATTATTTAACATCCATTCAAACCATTGTTTTTAATTATTTACACAACATGTATTTAGCAAGGATGAGGAGAAACTGATTTTTTTCATAGAAAACTCGGATACCTTCCTTTAGGTTCAAAAGAATGGATTTATTACATGCATTTATAATAGGTAATTTTCTAAGCCAGACAGCTTCCCAGGAAACATAGGCACCATTTAAAATTTAGGAGCTAAATAAATCACTTGTTCCAGTAAACAGTGCCCTGATAGCATTAATCAGTTTCACTTGCTCAGCTGACTAGATTGTACCCGGCTGAATCCTACAAAGGGCAGGCGAACAGTGGGTGGTACGCTCCTGTGTCCGACAACATGCAGGTACTTAAAACGCTAGATAAGTAGGTCAGTGGTGACGAGGAGGGTTTCACACTTGAACACACTGTCTCCTTCAGTCTGAGCCAAAGCAATTAATGCAGGCCAGGGGCCAGCCAACTTTTCCACAAAGGGTCAGAGAGAGTAAATACTCTAGATTTTACAGGCCCAAAGCAAAATGAACAAATGTCCTAGCTGACAGCCTAGGCAGTCTTGTTTCGCCTGCTGCATTTAAAATGTGAGAACTGTTCTTAGCTCTCAAACCACACAAATCCAGGTGGTAACTGGATTTTTGTCCATGGGCCAGTTTGCCAAGTGCCAACTTAATCAGGCAGGCACAGAAGGGACAGAGAAGAAACCTGAGAGCCTAGCTGCAGCTAGACAGCTTACCAGAGTGCGTACCCCACGGTCGTCTCCCTCCCCTCCAGCCCTGCTTTCCCTCCACCTCTGGGAAGTGAAACCCTGGCTCCCACACTCGCTTCCTCTGCCAGGCATCCTTGCAGAGTGGTCAGCTGCCATAGCTGAGAAGAGATAAGCAGAAGATGCCTTGGAGTGGACACATAATACTGACAGCTGCCTTAACTACATACAGCACAAGTGGAAAGCCCAGAGGACAGTCGCAAAGTCACCAAGCCACTGAGCCAGATCTCACAGTCATGCAGCTCCCATCTTCTTCTCGAGTGAGAAAAACAAGCTTTTGTTTGTTTTAGCCACCGTCGCTCTAGTGCCACCAACACAGTTACGCCATCAGCTCCCACTGCCCTGGGAATAGAATCCGAGCTTCCTAACAGTGCCCCCGAGACTCCCAGCCTGGGCCCCACCGGATTCTATCACTTGTGACACCCTCCCTCCACTTCCTGTGCCACCTGTCTCACCTCTCCAGCCCTCACCTGTAGGGTTGATGTCTACCGGCAGCTACTCCATTCATCATTGGCTTAGATGGTTCATGGCTTCCAGTCCGTGTGGAGCCAACTGTGGCCCATCCACCCCTCTCCTCTTCCTGCCAGCATGGGACACTTGCAGAACCTCTAGACTTGTTTATCCTCAGATCTGGTGGTTGCCTGTCTCCCTGACTCCGTGCCGTGGTCTAGATCCCAGAGCAGGAACCCTGCTGCCCACTGCTCTATCTCTGGTCCGCAGAACACAGGCTCCTCATGGATTAGTGAGTGAGCCTGAAACACTTGTTGCATTACTCTGTGTCATAACATAGATAAGAATAATAATAAAACTACTATAACACCCATGAGCAAAGGGTGATAGAGAGCCACCATGCAGAATTCAGTCCCAGCCTCCCTCGCAGACCTGCGGAATAACCGAACACGTCAGCCCTTTTCACGGTGCGGTGTCCCTTCTCAAAATGGGATATATAGTGCGTTCCTCAGACGATCACTGGGGAGCACGAAACAACCTGCAGACACTACTTGAACATCTGGTACTTTAGTAGCACTGTAAAAAGGGGTTATTGTCATTACTAATTCATACTCAGTATTCATTGACATCTAATGAGCACTGCTACGATCATGTTACTTAAATACACTCAGCAAAAATGCATTCAAGAACCAGCACTGGGTCTCCTAACCCCAGATTCAAGATGTCAGCCAAAATCCCCCATTGTTCCGGGCCACAGTCCTTCCTCTCCCTCCCCATACTCGGTGCTCACCGAATGAGGGCAGACAAGATGAGGTCCCATGGAGGAGATGACCGATCTTCAACAGTGACTTTGTCAGCCTTGCTGTGCGCTTGGAAGAAAAAGCCCACTTCATTTTCACTGTGTATGAGTTCCCCTGCAACAAGCATGTCTAGACAGTGAGCGGCTGGCTGACCCTAAGGAGCTTGATGTTGGCCTTCTAAACCCCCACCCCCACCCACCCCACCACATCCCATCCCACTCCCTGACCTGAATTGCCCCCAGGAATATTTCACTTGAGGCTGAGGCACTTTGTCCCTCCAGCAGCCAGCATTAATCTATATGTATAAAGGAAAGCTGGAATCTACCAGAGTAAGTTCATGTCTGTGTGGGTATCCGTGTTGACACTGGGGCAGGTGGCAGGGAGGTGTCTCTGAATTCCCAACCGATGATGGACACAGTTGAGGCACGTGTCCTCTCTGAGTGGAGTCCCACTTGACTTTGCTTGCTATGTGGCTCACGGGGTCCTCACGCCCTCATCCTGCCTGTTCGCTAGCCTCAGGAGACTTTCTGAAGCTTTCAGCATGGGAAGTTGTTTCCCCTCCACCAACTCTATCACTTTCATGGCCTAGAGATCCCAACTGCTCTGGGCAGAGCACCCACCCGAGGCTGTTCCCTTCCTCCCTGGGCACCCAATTTTTCATCCTGAGGTGGTGAACTGGAACTTTGCTTGCCCATACTGGCTGGCTGTGGAATCTCGGGCAAGCTCCAGAAGCCCTGTAAGCCACATTACACTCACAGAATCTCCAGAGGCAAGAACAGAGATGAGAGGTTGATGGCCAGACTTTCCTGGAAGCCTGCGTGTGCCAGAACTGTATATCAGGCACTGTTCCGTCACAGCCTACCAGGGTATCCTATTAACAGCTCACAGTGACTGTGAAATGAAATTATTGTGACTGTGAAAATGGTCTATTATTATCTCCATTTTGCAGAAGGGCCAACAAACAAGACAAGAAGGTCAAAGCATGTGCCCCGTGTTCACACCATTAAGAAGTGTTTTGGATCCAGGCAGTGTGACTCTCGCGACTTACTCATCCTCCTCCAGCTTCATTAGTACCCATGGAGTAAGTACAGCATGATCCCCAACACTGGTAGGGGCTGAGACCTGCAGGAGAGGAAGCAGATCCCCTGGGCACTGGCCCAGGTCTAGAGCTTTCTAGTCCCAGTTCTTTGATCAGGTCTGCCAGGTAGAGTATCTGCCACCCCAAAGGTCAGGTGGGGCCCACTGATGAGGTCCCGCCAATGGATATGGGAGCCTCTAATGAAGGCATCTTGACAGATGAAGGCCAGTATTGCCAGCTTCCCTCTCTGTTCCTCATACCAGGGGCACAGTGAAGGACCTTGGGGAGGAGCAGGGGGGCTATGTTAAGACCAGGTGTTCTGAGTTCCTCTCTCAGGAACTTCCTGGCCTCTTCCTTCCATCCTTTCTCTGAACACTAAGGGATCCACGGATGTCCTGTTCTTTATCTATACAATGATTCCTTACTCCTCTGACTCCAGGGAGGACCCATGTAGACACTGCCTTCCCACCCACTGCCCTGCCCTCACCCATATACGACCCAGGCAACACAGAATCAAGAGTAGCATGGAATGCCACCAGTGCAAGTCCCGAGAATCACTTTGCCCATAGCTTCTCACAGGGAGAAGTATTGTCACTATGGGCAGCTAGACAAGAGTGATGCTGTGCCCCCTGGGGTGATCACAATGCCTATAGATGTGACTACTATTTAATTGGCAGATCCAGGGGCAGCAAGTATCCTATATGGCATAGGACAGTGCTGCACAGTAAAGCAAGTGCCCCTCAACAAGAGAACCCTCCACCAAAGGCTATAGATGAGAAACTGAAGTCCAATAAGAGAAGAGTTTTCAATCGATTCACTGCCAATGTCCCTTTTCCTTAGAAAAAGAATCCTATGAACTGCCCAGTGCTGCTCAGTTTAGAGATACCATTCTCTACTTCCCTGGCAGCCCTGTGTAAGCTCTGTGTAAGAGCTGACCCATGAGATTAAGTGGGCATGCTGTGCAGGACTGCTAAAATGTCTCCTTGTGTAGGAGGGCAGTGGCCTTTCCCTTCCTTTCTCCTGCTGCTGTCTAAAACACAGGTGCAGCATGGGTAGCATCTGGAATGGGGAGGCAGAGCACCAAGGATGGAGGAAAAGCAAGGTGGCAGGAGAGTCACATAGTCACTACCTAGCCCTGAACTCCTCCTTAGAGAAATGGGGAGGGAGGGAGACCGCCATTTCAGTAGCTTCTGTCACTTGGGGACTCTCTAATATTTACAACTAAATCGGTGGAGCCATGTAACTGCTTTGGATTAATAGTCACCAAACATTTCTGAATATCTAAATATGCCAGGTCATGTGATGGGGATTTTCACAGGCATCCTTTTAGGAGATAATCTTAGGAGAGCTCATTTCTTCATCCCACGTTGCATGTAAACTATTTAAAGACATGAAGGCTGAAGGCTTAGCCAGGAAGGAACTTCCTCACCCAGGGCAACGGACACACTGAGACAAAACCTCCCACTCCTGGGCTGTCACTGCTTGTGACAAGAGAGCAGCTAGGACCAACAAAGTGAGTGTGCAGTGGCCAAGCCTGGCTCAGCCTTGTCTTTAGAGAGCATGGACCCACCTGATAAAAGCAAGCCTCCTGCAGCTTCAGGAGAATGTGGCCACAGTTGCTCATTCTGCCCATAAACACAGTCAGACAAGGGAATTCAGGCCACTCCTCCACAGAGGATAGTGAGAGGAAAAGGAACCAAAAGTCGTCTTGCGCGTGTAGGAACCCACAAGCTGCTGAGACATTCCTAGACCTGGGCGAGGAGCACAGAGCTGTAGCGCTCTTTTCATTCAGCTCAAGGACATTTGCTGACCTTAGAAACAGACTTTAGAACAGAGCTAGATTTTGGGTCCTTTGGGGCTGGAGGAAGAGCAATAAAGCCCCAGAGCTTGTGAAGTAAAGATGCTGCAAACCCAAACCCTGAATGGAGCTGAGCCTGCGTTTGTGAGTCCGGCGGGGGGGGGGGGGGGGGGGGGGGGGGGGGGGGGGGGGGGGGGGGGGGGGGGAGTGAGCAGGGGAATCCCCGCCCTAACCCAGCCAGCCGGAGCGCAAACCTGCCCTCTGAATTCTTACTCTGAACGATCCAGTCCTGAAATTGGACCACAGCTGAAAAACATAAAAATATTCTCTGGATTCCCTGAACCCTAGGTATAAGATATTATTCTGAACTCTGAGATAAGAAACAATATAGAGGGCTGGAGGTAGCTCAGTTGGTAGAATACTTGCCTAGCATACACAGAACAGAGCCCTGAATTTGATTTCCAACACTACATAAGGTGATGCATGCCTGTAAATCCCAGCACTCCAGAGGTAGAGGCAAGACCAGAATGTCAAGGTTATCCTCTACTACATAACAAATTGAGGCCAGCCTGGGCTACATGAGACCCTGTCTATGAAGTAAAAATACAACAGATAACCATAAGCAGACAAAAAGGTAAACAAAACGCTGCTGTTCTCTGGTATAAATCTGTAACATGTGGGCCTGCTTGTTGGGGTTTCTATCCTGCCCGGTTCCCACAGCTGGTAAGCCCCAAAGAAATCACACAGAGAGTCTATATTAATGATAAACTGATTGGTCCATTAGCTCAGGCTTCATATAATAGCCCATTATTCTTATCTGTGTTAGCCACATGGCTCAGTACCTTTTTCAGCGGGGCAGGTCACATCCTGCTTCTTCCGTGTCTGGACGGGACTGGGGAAAGAGCTTCCAACTTCCCAGAATACTCCTGTTCTCATTGCCCCGCATCTACTTCCTGTCTGGTTGTCCCGCCTCTACTTCCTGTCTGGTTATCCCACCTATACTTCCTGCCTGGCTACTGGCCAATCAGCATTTTTTAAAACATAATTGACAGAATACAGAATTGTCCCACACCATAAATTGTAAAAATAACTAAGATTACTGCATTCAAATAACTAAGTCCAAGCTTGAAAGCGCTAACAGAACTGGAGGCTCTCATGGATGCTGCTTATTCTGCCCCTGGATCCCACAGTGCAAGAAAAGAGCAGCATCTGAGAGATGCCTCTGACCTTCACACAAGTGCTGTGGTACTCACACATGAATACAATAATAATAATATAAATATGAATACACCGTAATAAAATAATGCAGTAATAATAAATAGTTCTTTTGTTTACTCACGTTTTGAAGTAGTCTCTTAGTATATAGCCCTGGTATACCTGGAACTTGCTATATAGACCAGGTTTTGCTAAGAACTCACAGAGATCAGCCTGCATCTGCCTCCCAAGTTTTGGGATTGAAGGCGTGAGCCACTATGGGCCAGGGCCCATAAGTGGCCTTTTTTTTTTTTTTTTTTTTTTTTTTTTGGTTTTTCGAGAGAGGGTTTCTCTGTGGCTTTGGAGCCTGTCCTGGAACTAACTCTTGTAGACCAGGCTGGTCTCGAACTCACAGAGATCCACCTGCCTCTGCCTCCCGAGTGCTGGGATTAAAGGCATGCGCCACCACCGCC
>PVIU01010221.1:0-71389 GCA_004026605.1 Ondatra zibethicus
CAACCTACCTCAGGATCCAGCAATACCACTCCTGGGAATATACCCAAGAGAAGTCCAATCATACTACAAAAGCATTTGTGCAACTATGTTCATAGCAGCATTGTTTGTAATAGCCAGAACCTGGAAACAACCTAGGTGCCCCTCAATGGAAGAATGGATCAAGAAAGTGTGGATTATATACTCATTAGAATACTACTCACCAGTAAAAAACAATGGCATCTTGAATTTTGCATGCAAATGGATGGAAATAGAAAACGCTATCCTGAGTGAGGTAACCCAAACCCAGAAAGATGATTATGGTATGTACTTACTCATTAGTGGACCCTAGCTATAAAATAAAGGACACTAAGCACTTAGCTCACAAGCCCAGAGAAGGCGAATAGCAAGGTGAACCCACAGAAAGGATATACAGATCCTTCTTGAAGTTGGAAGCAAACAAGACTTTCTGCTCTTTTTTTAAAGATTTATTTATTTATTTATTTATTTATTTATTATATAGTGTTCTACCTGCATGTATGCCTGCATGACAGAAAAGGGCACCAGATCTCACTATAGATGGTTGTAAGTCACTATGTGGTTTATGGGAATTGAACTCAGGACCTCTGGAAGAGCAGCCAGTGCTCTTGACCTCTGAGCCATGTCTCCAGCCCCTATTTCTGCTCTTGATGAAGGTATTGTGATTGTGTATCTCATTTAAAAATGTAATGTATAATTAAGAAATATAGGTTAATAGATAATCATCTATAATAGTCAAGCTTGTAGTCATGTTAGTTAGATTTTCTAGATATATAGAGATATATTTCAGTTAGTTAGGTATTCTTCAAATCTTTCAGAGACCTTCAGAATATGGCATTTAAAATGTTTTAAAACTTAAAACTCTTCATGAGAGTGAGACACATATGCTCCTGGCAGTACCAATTACTTTGAGAGGAAGGTGGACATTGAAAAGGCTCCTTAGCCATTTGAACAAGAAGCTGCTCTTGCCTGAACTACTGAACTGGACATACAGTACCTGCAGAAAAATGATTGCTGAACTTGCCTAAAGGTGAGATTATCATTCAGGGTTCCTACTTTATGAAAGAGTCTGCTAGACATTCTGTAGAATACAGAAGAAAGTGACTGGCAAACTGTATAGGTGGAACTGTCTTTGAAATTTCCTGCTTCATGGAGAAGTCTGCCAGATACTATGGGCCTGTAGGCTGAAGAACTTTGGGTGACTATCCAGACAGCAAGATGTCTCTGTTGATTATAGAGTTTTGGAAGTTGCTTACAATGTACTTCCTGTTTACTTAGGTAATATTATATCCTTCTAGAGTCTTTGATGGAGTTGAAGAATAGATAGATAGTTATAGTTTTCCTTAGTTATGATAAAAGATAAGGTAAATAGAACTATTATAACTGTAATTCTTGCTTGAGACTAGAGCTAATGGGCCAAGCAGTGATTTAATTAATACAGTTTCTGTATGGTTATTTCGGGGCTTAGCTTGCGGGTGGCTGGGATGAACAAGCAGCCCACTCCCTGCAACAGCACTACCAGGGGCCCCACAAAGGACCGAATAATACAATTGTCACCCACATGCAGAGGGCCTAGGTCGGTCCCATGCCAACTCCCTAGCTGTTGGTCCAGAGTCTGTGAACTCTCACATTCTCAGATCAGCTGCCTCTGGCATTTCCCAATCATGATCTTGAACCCCCTCCTTTGTTCACTTAATTCCTCCTTCCTCTGTTCAGTTGAATTTCTGGAGCTTGGCTCAGTGCTTGACTGTGGATCTCTGAATCTGTTTCCATCAGTTATCAGATGAAGGCTCTCTGCTGACAATTAGGGTAGTTACCAATCTGACTACAGGGAAGGCCAGTTCAGCCACTCTTCCCACTATTGCGAAGACTCTTACCTACGGTAATCACTGTAGGTTACTGAGAGTTTCCCTGGCACCATGATTCTCCTTAACCCAGTAATGGCCTCCTCTATCAAAATATCGCTTTCATTACTCTCTCCCTTCATCAGTCCCCAACTTGATCATCCTAATCCATCATGTTCCAATTCCCCAATCTCCTCCCCTCTATCTCCTGCTTCCAGTTCAGGACATCTCATCTATTTCCTCTTCCTAGGGAGATCCATGCATCCCATCTTAGGGTCCTCCTTGATACCTGTTTTCTCTGGGGTTGAGGATTGTAGCGTGGCTATCCTTTACTTTGTGTCTAATATCCACTTAGGAGTGAGTACATATTGTGTTTGTTTCTCTGGGTCTAGGTTACCTCACTCGGGATGTTTTTTTCTAGTTCCATCCATTTTCCTGGAAATTTCATGATGCCATTGCCTTTTCCACTGAGTAGTACTCCATTATGTAGATGTACCACATTTTGTTTTTCCATTCTTTGGTTGAGGAACATCTATGTTGTTTTCCAAGTTCAAGCTTTTACAAACAATGGTGCTTTGAACATAGTTGAGTAAGTGACCTTGGGGTATGATTGAACATTCTTTGTTTTATTGTAGACCTTTATTGTAGATGTGCTATTAAGTCACTAATGTGAGAGTTCCCCAAACTCTTTATGTAGGAACTTAGTGCTATGAACTTTTCTCTTAGCACTGCTTTCATTGTGTCCCATAAGTTTTAGTATGTTGTGGATTCATTTTCATTGAATCTAGGAAGTCTTTAATTTCTTTATTTTTTTCCTTGACCTAGTGGTGGTTCAGTTGAGACTTTTTTCAGTTTCCAAGAGTTTGTAGGCTTTCTGTAGTTTGTATTGCTGTTGAACTCTAACATTAAGCCATGGTGGTCCAATAAGATACAAGCGGTTATTTCAATTTTTTTTGTATCAATAAGATTTCCTTTATGACTAAGTCTCTGGTCAATTTTTGAGAAGGTTCCTTGCAGTGCTGAAAAGAAGGTATATTCTTTTGTGTTTGGGTGGATATTCTGTAGATGTCCATTAAGTCCATTTGAGTCGTGACATCTGTTAGTTCCTTTGTTTCTCTGTAAAGGTTCTGTCTGGCAGACCTGCTCAGTAGTGAAAGTGGGGTGCTGAAGTCTCCCATTATTAGTATGTGGGGTTTGATGTGTGATTTAAGCTTCAGTAATGTTTCTTTTAACATTTGTTGGTGCCCTTGTATTTAGGGCATATATGTTCAGAATTGAGATTTCATCTTGATTGATTCTTCCTTTGATTAATGTGAAATGTCCTTCTCTATCTTTTCCAATTGATTTTAGTTTAAAGCCCATTTTGTTAGATATTAGGATAACTACACCTGCTTGATTCTTAGGTTCTTATAATTGGAAAATCTTTTCCCAACCCTTTACTCTGAGAAAATGTCTGTCTTTGAAGTTGAGGTGTGTTTCTTGTATGTAGCAAAAGAATGGAACCTGTTTTTGTATCCATTCTGTTAGCCTTAGTCTTTTAATTGGTGAATTGAATCCATTGATATTAAGAGATGTTATTGACCAGTGATTGTTAATTCCTGCTATTTTGGAGACTTATTTTTGTTGCTGTTGTTGTTGTTAATGGTGGTGGTGGTAGTAGTGAATGTGTGTGTTTCCCTTCTTTGAAGGTTGCTGTTGTTTACCTTTTGCCTCTATTCTCATGGATGTAACTAAATAACTTGTGTTGAAGTTGAACTTCTAGTACTTTCTGTAGTGCTGGATTTGTGGATAGGTATTATTTAAATCTGGTTTTGCAATGAAATATCTAACTTTCTCCATCTATGTTAATTGAAAGTTTTGCTGGGTATACTAGTCCAGGCTGGCATTCATGGACCCTTAATGTCTGTTAAACATCTGTCCCGGAACTTCTGGCTTTTAGAATCTCCATTGAGAAGTTGGATGTAATTTTGATAGATCTGCCTTTAGATGCTACTTGGCCTTTTTCCTTTTTAGCTCTTAAAATTATTTCTTTGTTCTGTATGTTTAGTGTTTTGATGTTTATTTGGAAATGAAACTTTTTTTTTGGTCCAGTATACGTGGTGTTCTATAAGCTTCTTGTACTTTCATAGGCATGTCCTTCTTTAGGTTGGGAAAATTTTCTTCTATAATTTTGTTGTATATGTTTTCTGTGCCTTTGAACTGGTATTCTTCTCCTTCTTCTATCCCAATTATTCTTAGGTTTGATCTTTTCATTGTGTTCCAGATTTTCTGGATGGTTTTTGTTAGGAATTTATTGGATTTGATGTTTTCATTGACTTATGAGTCTATTTCCTCTATCGTATTTTCAACACCTGAGATTCTCTCTTCCATTTCTTGCATTCTTTTGGTGATACTTGCATCTTTAATTCCTGTTCATTTACCCAGATTTTGCATTTCCATAATTTCCTTGGTTTGTGTTTTCTTTATTGTTTCAATTTCAGGTTTCAAGTCTTGAACCATCTCCTCCACTTATTTGTTTT
This sequence comes from Ondatra zibethicus, assembly GCA_004026605.1. Lineage (NCBI taxonomy): Eukaryota > Metazoa > Chordata > Mammalia > Rodentia > Cricetidae > Ondatra > Ondatra zibethicus. The sequence continues at coordinate 4,379 of PVIU01010221.1, forward strand.
TTCTTGGCTTTCTTTAAGGTATTTATTGATTTCTTCCAATTTTTGTCTGCCATTTCCTTGACTTCTTTTAGGGAATTTTTGTTTAGTCTTTAAGAGCCTATATCATCTTTATACTTTAATTTTTAAGTTCATTTTCTTGTGTTTCATCTGCATTAGAATGTTCAGGTCTTGCTGTTGTAGGAGCACTGTGTTCTAGTGGTACCATGTTGCTCCTTTGGTTGTTGAGTGCATTCTTACACCAGCATTTATTCTTCTTTTCTTCCAATTGGTATGACTTTTGCCTGTGCCTGTTCTTCCCACTGTGTAGTTATACCTGTGTCTGGCTGACTCCCGACCAGCGGAATAAACAGCCAGACTCAGGATTCTTCTCGGATCATGCTTTATTGGAGAGCACTAGGTTGAAGAAAAACGGGAGGCAAGAGAGCGCCTCTAGGTTAAAGGGAGAGCAGGAGGCAAGAGAGAGAGATCTAAAATGGCGGCTGCTTATATAGGGAGATGTGATGCGACTCACGCCTTGATTGGCTGCTATGTCCCGCTGGCACCAGAGTCCTCGGGATTGGTTAGGGACACCTAGGTTATTGCGCATGTGGGAAGCGCCTGGACGCTCAGTCCTGAAGCATTGCCAAATATGGAATTGTTTACCTCCAAACTGCAAGGATGCAAGCATCATCTTGTAATGGCGTTTATGCCTATGGCTCCCTGCACCTGTGCCTATGTAGTCTTCTGTTTTTTCCAACTGGTGTAATTTGTACCTGTGCATATGTAGTTTGCTGGGGTTGTGGGGAGGATGTTCAGGTGCATGGATTGGGCAGCAGAGTGGGTCTTGGAGAGCCAGAGTCCAGTGGGTGGTGGGGTAGGAGCACAGCCTGGAGACAGGTCTCTCACCTGCCTGAATGCTGGTAGGGACTACCTCATTATAACATTTATACATGTATCTAATACACTTAGTTCTATTCAGCTCCATTTCATTCTCCCATCCTGCCTCCTCTCACCCAGTCCTTTCTCTCTTCATATAGGCATCTCTCCTATTTGTCCTTTGTTAGAAGAGTAATCTAGATACACATATGACAGGATAGGTGATATTTGTCTAAGTATGTCTTACTTCACTTCACATGATCATCTCCATTCATGTCTGTTCTCTTATGCATCACAATTTGGTTCATTTTATGACTTAGTACACTCTCTCATCTCTATATCTAACACCTTATCCACTCATATGTTGATGGACATCTAGTCTGAGTTCACTCCTTGGATCATGCAAATCTAAGACTCCTGAACATAAGAACCTTGCCTTATTTACTTCTATAGTCTTTGTACCCAAGATAAGTGTTATCCACTAATGTTTTTTTTTTATTTTATTTTTTAAAAGAAAAGAAACTATATTTTTTTTCATTATACATACCAATCCAAGCTTTTACTTCCTCCCCTCCTCTCATTTCCTCACTTACCCCCGCATTACCCTCTTCCACTTACCCCACCACCACATCTCCCATACACTTTTCAGAGAGAGTAAGGCACATTGCTTTGGGGAAGGTTCAAGGCCCTCCCTACTTAATCTATGCTGAGCAAGGTATCCATCCAAAGAGAATAAGTTCCCAAAAAAGCCAGTACAAATAGTAGGAATAAATCCTGCTTTATTTGCCAGTGTCCCCCCAGTCTGCCCCAGCCATGCAACTGTCAACTACATTCAGAGGGACTAGTTTGGTCCTATGCTTGTTCCTTCCCAGTCTTGCTAGTGAGCTAATGGTGAGTTCCCATTAGCTCAAGTAGGCTATTTCAGTGAGTGTAAGCACCATATTCTTGATCTCTTTGCTCATATTCTCACTCTTCCCACTCATCAGCTGGACTTTGGGAGCTCAGTCCAGTGCTCTGATGTGGGCCTCTGCCACCATAGGGGTGGGGGAAGAAGGGAGGGTGGAAGGGGAAGAAGAGGGAACAAGGAGGGGGGGGAGAACTTGAGGGAATGGGAAAATCGAGATGGAGGAAGGATAGAGATGAAAGCAAGGAAAGAGATATCTTGATTGAGGGAGCCATTATGGGGCTAGCAAGAAGCCTGGTTCTAGAGAAGTTTCCAGAAATCTACAAAGATGACCCCAGCTAAGACCATAAGCAATATTGAGAGGGTACAAGAACTGGCCTTGCCCTGTAGTCAGACTGATGAATATCTTAAATATCACCATAGAACCTCTACTAATGTTTCAATGGATATATATGAGTGTATCATAAAGCAGACATGAGTTTTGGAAGCAGAAAACTAGTAATATATTCCCAGCTATGCCACTTGCAAACTTTGCTGTCATAGTCATGTCAAGTCGATATCTTAAGCCACCACAGGAAAAGCAAGAAGTCTTTGCTTTCAAACTCTCATTATGTGCCTTCTTAATGGTTTTTCCTCTTTGAAAGTTGGGAATGGTTCTATCTGTTCATCTGCTTTATATGAATGAACAATGAATCCTTGTGGATATGCAGGACTTATGTGAAGTACAAAACTCTGACCTTGGGAGAAAGTAAAGGAAAAGGTGATCCAGTGTCTGTAAGTGTAACTTTGATTGATTTATTAGTTATTGTATGTAGCAGAACATGTCACATCCACAAATATTCTCCACTCCCTTCCTCCTCACCTTGTAGATCATGGTTACTGTGGGCACATTGGAGGCTTATCATGTTTATTTATAAACCATTAAATCACATGGTTACTTGAGATATTTTTTATACATTAAACAGTGTGTTAGTTCTCCCTCCACCCCCCTTGGTGCATGGACTTTTTGTGAATAACATTTTTTACTTTTATTTTACAAACCGACCAATGTTTCCCCTCCCTCCTCCTCCCCCACCCTGGATTCCCATATACCCCCCTCCCCTTCTACTCCTCTTTTGTCTCCATTCTGTCTCCATACCTCTCATGGACTTGAACAAAGCATGGCACATTAAGTTGAGGCAGAACCAAGCTCCTCTCCTTGCATTGAGGCTAGGCAAGGTAATCCAGCATGGGGAATATGTTCCCAAAACCATGCTAAGTGCCCAGAACAGGTCTCGATCTCACTGCTAGGAGCCTTACAAAGAGATCAAGCTACACAACAGTCACACACATTCAGAGCACCTAAGTTAGTCCCATGGAGGCTCCCTAACTGTTTGTCCAGAGTCTATGAACTCCCACAAGCTCAGGTTCTGTGGGTTCCCCTGTCATGACCCCCGGTTCATACAATCCCACCTCCCTTTCTTCAACAAGACTCCTTGAGCTCAGCCCAGTGCTTGGCTATGAATTTCTGCATCTGCTTGCATCAGATACTGGATAGAGTATCTTTGAAAATAACTAGGGTAGTCACCATTCTGATTATGGTAGATGATGAGTTCAGGTTCTCTCTCCACTATTGCTAAGAGTCTTAGCTGGGGTTATCCTTGTGGACTCCTGGGAGGTTCTCTTGCTCCAGGTTTCTCCCTTACACCAAAATGGCTCCCCCTACTCTTTTGTTACTCTCCCCTTCTGTGCTTTCTCCAATCCACTTCCCATACCCAGACTGCCTGACCCACTCCCTCAAGTTCCCATCTATCCATACTCCCTCCCTGCCCCCCAGGAGATCTCTTCTATGTCCCCTTTCCAGGGAAATCCATGCATCCCTCTTTGGGCCCTCCTTGTTATCTAATCTCTCTGGGGCTGTCGATTGTAGGTAGGTTATCCTATACTGTGCTCCTAATATCTGCTAATGAGTGAGTACATACCATATTTGTGTTACCTCACTCAGAATGATTTTTTTCTAGTTCCATCCATTTGCCTGCAGATTTCATGAGGTCATTGTTTTTTTACCGTTGAGTAAATGTAACATATTTTCCTTATCCATTATATGGTTGAGGGGCATCTAGATTGTTTCCAGGTTCTTCTTATTATGAATAATGCTGTTTTTAACATAGTTGAGCAAGTGGCTTATAAGTTCTTATATATAAAGCCTTTGTAATTGGGCTTTTTAAATGTTATTTCTTTTATTTGTTACTTAAAAATTAGAAGTTAAGGGGCTATGGAAAGATGACTCTGTGCTTAAATGCATTCTATGCTCCAATAGAGGTTCTAAATTCAAGTCCAAGGCATCCACATTGGGGTGCTTACCATAGCCTGTAATTCCAGCTCCAAGGACTCTGATGTCCTATTCTGGACTCCATAGTCATCTCCCCACACAAATATAAATAAAAAATAAAAATAATCAAACAAAGAAATAATTCATAAGAATTAGTTAAATAGAACACTGCAACGTGAATATGCTGGTTTTTCTTAAGTTGCCAGTTGGTCCTCCTCACTGGTGGGTCAATTATTTTCTTCCCTCATCTCAGACAATCATAAATATCTTCCCTGATGTGGAATTCCCCTCTGTATGCTATGAATATCATGGTTAATAAAGAAACTATCTTAGGCCTGTGATAGGGTAGAGTAGAGCTAGGAGGGGAAAACTAAACTGAATGCTGAAAGAAAGGAGGCAGAGTCGGGGGAGGCCATGGAGCTCCTGGCCAAGACAGACTCACTTGAACCTTGCTGGTAGACCATAAGCCTCGTGGTAAAATACAAAATAATGGAACTGGGTTAAATTCAGATGTAAAAGGTAGCCAAAAGAAGTTAGAGCTAATAGGCCAAGCAGTGATTTAATTAATACTGTTTCTGTGTGGTTATTTTGGTAGTCTGGGTGGCCAGGAAATGAACAAGCAGCCTCCTACCACACTTCTCCAACTGTTGAGTAGACAGATACTTTTCTTCTTGGATTTTAGTACTTTCTCTGGAACAGCCCTTACTGGTTTCAGGGACAAGCATCATTGTCAAAGTTCCCTGTGTACAAGAAGAAAGGAAAATGCATCCTTGGTATTTTATTGTTCTCTATCAAAATTAAGGTTTCTTTTTACTACAATTAAGATGAGCCAGGAAGTTGTGGCACATACCTCTAATCCCAGCACTCAGGAGACAGAGGCAGGCAGGCATTTGTGAGTTCGAGGCCAACCTGGTCTACAAGAGCTAGTTCCAGGACAGGCTCCAAAGCTACAGAGAAACCAAAAAAAAATGTTGAAATATATCAAATTGCATTATGTTTAATCTTTTCCATTCGTTATAAACTGATCCAAAACCCAATAATGACTACTAACTTTCAGAAATCTCTGATCTTGCATTGGTAAAGCCAGAGGGGGAAAATTCACAGGTTTTCTTCTTGTAAATGACCTGTAGAACCTGCCTTCCTGCAAATATCTCTTGGTCATGTTATGATGTTCAAAATTACTACAAGTTGGGGAGTTTAATTGTTATGTTCAGCAGCTTATGAAAATAAGAGCAATATGCCCCAGTGAATTAAAAAAAGAACCATCTAGAAACAACCATTTAGAAGCAAGTAAGCACTAAAACTACAGCAGTATGGCAGATAAATTTGTGACCACACAATCAAGCAGCATAAAACATGAAAGAAATTCAGTCATGCATCAATCTGATGCTAATTATTTGGCAACATACACAAACACAGACACATACATACACACAGACACTTATGCAATATAGAAAAACCCAAGAGGAAAAGTCAGGAAAATCCTTCCTAACAGTTATTATCTTCCAACTACTGCTGTCAAAAAAAATCTTATTTTTTGTAATTTGCTTTCACCATCAGAGATAGATTTAAATAGAGGAACAGTAATGTAAGCTGTAACATGGAGAAAGCCATGCAGAGCAATGGAGAGAGTCTGGCCCTGGTAGGCAGGAAGGCAGAGTCTTAGCCCTGGCTTTCGAGTGGCAGCAGATGCAACAGATCTTAGATGGATTGAAACAAAGGTCAAGTTAAAAACAATTTTGGAGATACAGCCTTCCTAGGCTAGGCTTAAACTGCTTATTAAAAATAACAACAAGCAGAATGGACAATAGAGTAATCTTGGTTTAAACAAAAATAATATGCCCCTAGTTTCCTTGGCCAGGATTTGTGTTGATATTACATAAATATTTGAGTTGGGACTCCTGATTTAAATTATCTGAGTCTAAATTTCTCAATTGTAAGAAGCTGTGAGTGGTGACTTAGCTATTCCTAGCTGAATTTTGCATTCTATAATTACTAAGAAGTCATTGCAAAGCATGGTAATTCTGGAATATTCTGGGAAGGAAAATTGTAGTCTTAGTATAATTATCTTGGTCTCTAAGCCAGTGATGCATATGATATGGAAAGCAAATTCAGCATCGTCCAGTTCATCAATTTTGTGGTAAATATATTTCATCATGTGGCAAGGAAATCACTGGAAGCTAAAAAAAAAAACCTGAAATGAAAATTGGCAGGCCATAAACAATCTCATTACAGCTGCAAATAACCAAAATGAGGAGAAAGCAGAGCTGTTGCTATAAATCAGGATATATTGAATGGTTAGCAAACATGGTTCTCAAGTCTAAATATAGGAGAGTATGAAGAAATCTAAGAACTAACCTGCTTGGGGGTGACATGAGCTGTATGCCGGCATTGGGGAGACTATTCTCTCTGTGTCTCAGCTTGTCCTGAAATGAAGAAACCAGTTAAATGGTTGTTAAATTGTAGTTGTGGCTGTCTATGAAAGACTAGGTAACAAGAAATTCCTTTACCCTGAATTTTGTTAACCCTGCCTTAGGAAATTCATCTAAATGCAATCTGTGTTTAAATTCACTCCTAAGGAACCTCATGGTCTAAGTGGAGCCTAATTGAAAAATTAGTTTTGTTTGAAAGGCCTCAACATGGTCTCAAAGTGTGACATACATATCTAATTTCTCTCATGGTTGCATAAAGTAAGCAAGAGAAACATTCTCACCCACTCCTGACAGCTTTTATCACAAACTATTCAACAAATGTTTTCCATCCTCTTGTCTCAGAAAGTTATTTGAACAAAACAGCCAGTGAAAGGAGAAAAGAACACTCATTACCTACCAAGAAAATAAAGTATATTTAAATTGAGCTGACATAAAGTGACTCTTGGAAGAACGGCATACACATTTTTTAAGTGTAAAATTGGCAGGTGTGTGCCAAACTATACTATCAAAGACTGGAATTTCTATTTGATTGCAGAGAGAGAGTTGTCATTCCTCACCTTTGTTGATGAATCTAGTGTAGGCTCCACTAGGAGCCTAGACTGCCTACCTAGATCTTCCTTTGCAAATTTAGCACTTGGTGCTAGGATATTTTCTAAGTATCTCTGTGGGTTTTAAGACCCATCTTTCAATCTGAAAAGATATTCAAAGCGTGAATTAATATGTCTGTGAAAAAGTGCCTAAAAGAAACAATGTTAAATGAGGAATGGTTTGTTTTGGCTTATGGTTTCAGAGAATGCAGTAACAGGGAACCTGAGATGAGGCTGAACCTCATGGCGGGAGGTACAGGTATAGCAAAATTTCTCACTCCATAGTGGCCAGTAAGCAGAGAGAATAACCAAAAAGTGTTCATTATAAGGTCTATTTTTCCAGGGCACTCCCCCAGTGAGATACTCTCCCTACCTGGGTCACTTCTGCCCAGTTATGTCACTTTCCTATGATTTATTCACTTATTTAAATTTTGATTCCATTAGTGGTTTAGCCCAATAATGAAGGTAAAGCCTTGTCATTCAACTAAATACATTGAACAAAACTCCACCTCTGAACAGTTCCATTGAGGAACATGTTTTCAGTAGAGGAGATATTTGGAGTCAGGTGGACAGAGATATCTCATATTCAAAACTTAACAAAGCCTCTGATATCAGTTAGTCAGTATGCTTTTTTCAGATGTGAGACTGGGATATGAATGAACAGAGCAGAGAAAGAAAACTTGGTTGCCTGCCATCTGCCTTCCAGCACACAAAGAACCATGTATACCACAAGCCTTATATTCATACCTCATTCTTTCATGTCCTAGAATATTCCCTCATCTTTTTTAAATTTATTTTTTTAAAAAGAAAGCAAACTATCTTTTTTTTTTTTGGTTTTACACACGAATCCCAGTTTCCACTCCCTCCCCTCCTCCCATTCCCTCCACCTTTCCCCCAACCTCATCCACTCCTCAGAGAGGGTAAGACACATGCTTTGGAAAAGATCCAAGACCCTCCCTACTGAGAAAGTTGTCCATCCAAAAAGAATGGGTTCTTAAAAATCCAGTTCAAGCAGGAATAAATCCTGGTGCCACTGCCAGCAGCCCCACAGTCTGCCCCAGCCATACAACTATCACCCATATTCAGAGGGTCTAGTTTAGTCCAATGGTCGTTTCTTCTCTGTCAAACTGGAATTGGTGAGCTCCCATTGGCTCAGATAAACTATTTTAGTGGGTTTCCCCATCATGGTCTTGACCATGGTCTTTGCTCCTATTCTCACTCCTCCCACTCTTTAACTGAACTTTGGGAGCTCAGTCCAGTGCTCCGCTGTAGGGCTCTGCCTCTGTTTCCATCAGTTGCTGGATAAAGGTTCTATGGTAACATTTAAGATATTCATCAGTCTGAATTCAGGGCACGGCCAATTCGGGCGCCCTCTCTTCTTTTGCTTAGGGTTTTAGCTGGGGTCATCCTTGTGGATTCCTGGAAATTTCTCTAGTGCCAGGTTTCTTGCTAACCTCATAATGTCTCCTTCAATTAAAATATCTCTTTCCTTGCTCTCAGCTCTGTCCTTCCTCTATCTTGACTATTCCATTCCCTCAAGTTCTCTTCCCCAGTTCCCTTCTCCTTCTTCTTACCATTCTGCCCTCCCTTCTCCCACCATCCTCATGACAATTTTGTCAGGCGATCTTGCCTATATTTCCCTTTTCTGAGTGGATCTATACATGTTTTCCTTAGGGTTCACCTTGTTACTTAGCTTCTCTAGGGTCATGAACTATAGGCTCGTTAACTTTTGTTTTACAGTTAGTATCCACTTATGAGTGAGAACATACCATGTTCATCTTTCTAGGTCTAGGTTACCTCACTCAGGATGGTTTTTTCTAGTTTCATTCATTTGCATGCAAATTTCAAGATGTCATTGATTTTTATCACTGGGTAGTATTCCCTTGTGTAAATGTATGACATTTTTTTATCCATTCTTCAGTTGAGGATCATCTCATTTGTTTCCAGGTTCTGGCTATTACAAATAATTCTGCTATGAACATTGTCCTTGTAGTATGATTGAGAATCCTTTGGGTATATGCCCAAGAGCGGTATTGCTGGGTCTGAGGTAGGTTGATTCCCAAATTTCTGAGAAACCACCATACTGATTTCCAGAGTGATTTGTACAAGTTTGCCTTCCCACCAGCAATGGAGGAGTGTCCCCCTTACTTCACATTCTTTCCAGCATAAGCTATCATTGGTGGTTTTGATATTAGCCATTCTGAGTAGTGTAAGATGGTATCTTGGAGTCGTTTTGATTTCTATTTCCCTGATGGCTAAGGATGTTGAACATTTCCTTAAGTGACTTTTAGCAATTTAAAGTTCTTCTGTTGAGAATTCTCTGTTTAGTTCTGCACCCCATTTTTTAACTGAATTATTTGGAATTTTGATGTCTAACTTCTCGAGTTCTTTATATATTTTGGAGATCAGGCCTCTGTCTGATGCGGGGTTGGTGAAGATCTTATCCCACTCAGTAGGCTGCCTTTTCGTCTTGTTGACTGTGTCTTTGCTTTACAGAAGCTTCTCAGTTTTAAGAGGTCCCATTTATTTATCATTGCTCTTAGTGTCTGTGCTACTGGTATTACATTTGGGAAGTGGTCTCCTGTTTCCATGTATTGAAGGCTGCTTCCCACTTTCTCTTCTATCAAGTTCAGTGTGGTCAGACTTCTACTGAGGTCTTTAATCCATTTGGAGTTGAGTTTTCTACATGGGGATAGATATGGATCTATTTGCAATCTTCTACATACTAACATACATACATACATACATATATATATATATATATATATATACAGTTATGCCAACACCATTTGTTGAAGATGCTTTCTTTTTTACGTTGTATAATTTTAGCTTCTTTGTCAAAAACCAGGTGTGTCGTTTAATATTTGGGTCTTTGATTGGATTCCATTGATCAACCTTTCTGTTTTTATACCAATACCAAGCTGTTTTCATTACTGTAGCTCTGTAATAGAGTTTGATGTCAGGGATGGTAATGCCTCCAGAAGTTCCTTTATTGTACAGGATTGTTTTGACTATTCTAGGGTTTTTGTTTTTCCATATAAAGTTGACTATTGTTCTTTCAAGATCTGTGAAGAATCATGTTGGGATTTTGATGGGGATTGCACTGAATCTATAGATTGCTTTTGGTAGGATTGCCAATTTTATTATGTTGAACCCACCTATCCTAGAGCATGGGAGATCTTTCCATTTTCTGCTATCTTTTTTGATTGCTTTATTCAAAGACTTTAAGTGCTTGTTGGAACAGGTCTTTTACTTTTTTGGTTAGTGTTACCCTAAGATATTTTATTTTATTTGTGGCTATTCTGAAAGGTGATGTTTCTCTGATTTCTTCTTCAGATTCTTTACCATTTGTATATAGGAAGATTGCTAATTGTTTTAGCTGAACTTGTATCCTGCCACATCACTGAAGGTATTTTTCATTGTAGGAGCTCCCTAGTAGAATTTTTAGGGCTGCTTATGTACTATCATATCATCTGTGAATAACAAAATTTTGACCTCTTACTTTCCAGTTTGAATCCCCTTGATCTCAATTTGTTGTCTTATTGCTCTAGCCATGAACTTCAAGAATTATGTTGAATAGATATAGGGAAAGTGGACAGTCTTGTCTTGTTCCTGATTTTAGTGGAATGGCTTTGAGTTTCTTTCCATTTAATTGATGTTGGCTGTTGGCTTGCTGTATATTGCTTTTATTATGTTTAGATATGTTCCTTGAATCCAAGATCTCTCCAAGAGCTTTATTATGAAGGGGTGTTAGATTTTGTCAAATGCTTTTTCAGCTTCTAATGAGATGATCATATGTTTTTTTTTCTTTCAGCTTATTTAGGTATGGTATATGACATTGATAGATTTTCACATGTTGAACCATCCCTGCATCTCTGGGATTAAGCTGACTTGATCATGGTGGATGATTTTTTGATGTGTTCTTGGATTCAGTTTGTCAATATTTTATTGAGTATTTTTGCATCTATGTTCATGAGTGAGATTGTTCTCTAATTCTCTTTCTTTGTTGAGTCATTGTGTGGTTTCAGTATCAGGGTAACTGTAGCCTCATAGAAAGAGTTTGGCAATGCTCCTTCTGTTTCTATTATGTGAAACACTTTAAGGACTATTGGTATTAGCTCTTGTTTGAAGTCCTGGTAGGATTCTGCACTGAAACCATCTGGCCCTGGGCTTTTCTTGGTTGAGAGGCTTTTGATGACTACCTCTATTTCCTTTAAGGTTGTAGGTCTCTTTAAATTGTTCTCATGGTCTTGATTTAATTTTGGTATGTGATGCCTATCCACAAAATGGTCCATTTCTTTTACATTTTCCAATTTTGTGGATTACAGGTTTTTTTAGTATGACCTAATTAGTCTCTGGATTTCCTCAGTCTGTTTTTTCTGATTTTGTTAATTTAGATATTATCTCTCTTTCTTTTGACTAGTTTGGATAAGGGTTTGTCTATCTTGTTGATTTTCTCAAAGAAGCAGCTCTTTCTTTCATTGATTCTTTTTACTGTTTTCTTTGTTTCTATTTTATTGATTTCAGCCTGAAATTTATTTCCTGTCATCTACTCCTCCTGGGTGAGTCTGCTTCTTTTTGTTATAAAGCTTTCAGATGTGCTGGTAAGTCACTAGTGGGAGATTTCTCCAACTTCTTTATGAGTTCTCTCTGCAACTAGTGTTGTTGTTAAATTCTAACTTTAAATCATGGTGATCCAATAAAATACGAGGGGTTATTTCTATTCTTAATATCTGTTGAGGTTTGCTATGTTACCAAGCATGTGGTCAATTTTAGAGAAGGTTCCATAAAGTGCTGAGAAGAAGGAATATTCTTTTGTGTTTGGGTGGAATGTTCTGTAGATGTCTTTAAGTCTATGTGAATCATAACATCTCTTAGTTCTCTTACTTCTCTGTTAAGTTTCTGTGTGGTTGACTTGTCCACTGTGGAGAGTGAGGCATTGAAGTCTTCTTCTATTAGTGTCTTGGGTTTGATGTGCGATTTAAGTTTTAGTAATGTTTCTTTTACATATGTGAGTGCTCTTGTATTTGGGGCACAGATGTTCAGGATTTAGATTTCCTTTTGATGGATTGTTCCTGTTATGAGTATAAATTGTCATTCTCCATCTCTTCTGATTGATTTTAGTTTGAAATTTATTTGGTTAGATATTTGGATAGCTACACCCACTTGTTTCTTAAGTCCATTTGATTGGAAAATCTTTTTCCTAACCCTTTATGCTGAGATAATGTCTGTTTTGAGGTTGAGGTGTGCTTCTTGTATACAGCAGAAGGATGGATCATGCTTTCATATCCATTCTCTTAGCCTGTGTCTTTTTATAGGTGAATTGAGTCCATTGATATAAATTGATATTATGACCAGTGATTGTTAATTCCTGTTATTTTTTCAGTGGTGGTATTTATGTGTTTCCCTTCTTTGGGGATTGCTGGTGTGAGGTTATCTGTTGCCTGTGTTTTTGTGGATGTAGTTCCTTTGGTTGGAGTTTTCCTTCTCGTACTTTCTGTAGGGTTGGATCTGTGAATAAGTATTGTTTATGTCTGGTTTGTCATGGGATATCTTGTTTTTTCCATTGATGGTGATTGAAAGCTTTGCTGGGTATAGTTGTCTGGGCTTGCATCCATGGTTTCTCAGTCTGCAGCATATCTTTCCAGGACCTTCTGGATTTCATGGTTTCCATTGAGAAGTCAGGTGTAATTCTGGTAGGTCTGCCTTTATGTGTTACTTGACCTGTTTTCCTTTACAGTTCTTTAATCTCCTTTCTTTCCTTATTCTGTATGTTTTGCATATTGATTATTATATGGAGAGGGAACTTTTTTTTTTTGGTCCAGTCTATTTGGTGTTCTGTAAGCTTCTTGTACCTTCATAGGTATAAATCCTTCTTTAGGTTGGGAAAGTTTTCTTCTATGATTTTGTTGAGTATATTTTCTGTGCCTTTGAACTGGAGTTCTTCTTCTATCCCTATTAGTCTTAGGTTTGGTCTTTTCATGGTGTCCCATATTTCCTGGATGTTTTGTGTTAAGAATTTGTTGGATTTAATGTTTTCTTTGACTGATGAATCTATTTCCTCTATAGTATCTTCAACTCCTGAGATTCTTCTTCTATCTCTTATATTCTATTGGTTATGTTTCTCTCTGTAGTTCCTGTTCATTTACCCAAATGTTCCATCTCCAGAATTCCCTCAGTTTGTGTTTTCTTTATTGACTCTATTTCAGTCTTTAAGTCTTGAACTGTTTGCTTCACCTGTTTGATTGTTTTTTCATGGTTTTCTTGGGTTTCTTTGAAAGATTTATTTATTTTATTTATTTATTTATTCATTTTTGTTTGTCTTTTCCTCCTTTTCTTTAAGGGGAATTTTTACTTCCTCTTTAGATGTCTTCATCATCCTCATAAATTTATGTTTAAAGTCATTTTTTTCTGCTTCTTCTGGGTTAGGATGATCAAGTTTTTCTGTTGTATGATCACTAGGCTCTGGTGTTACCATGTTGCTTTTTAGGTTGTTGAATGAATTCTTGCCTTGCTGCCTACCCATCTCTTCCTCCAATTGATGCCAGCAGTGTCTTTGCCTCTTGGTCCAATCCTTGCAGTAGCTGTCTGTGTCTTTGGAAGCTGTTTTTGGTCTGCTCTGTACTGTTGCTGTCTGTGTCTCAGGAAGCCACTGAGGTCTTTCTCGACACACTCTCTTGGTCTGCTCACTTGGTCCACTCTGTGCAGTCTCAGGTTCTGTTTCAGGGTTCCTCTCTTGCTCCTCTATGTGTAGTTGCATTTTGTGTTTCAGAGTTCCTCTAAGGTTGTGTGGAAAGGTTTGGGGACAGAGGGGAACTTGTGTGGGTTGGGGTGTTACAGCAGCCTATCTGAAGGAAGCTTGCATGATGGTTAGTGAGAGAAGCTGAGGCAGGTGGTAGAGGGGCCTGAGGTTTTGCTCTAGTATGGAGGGCCTAGAGAGTGGGGTGTCCACCTGGGTGGGTGATCACTCATTTCTTAGTCTTCTCTGTGAATTTGCAGCCTGTGATTCAGAGCTCCTCTGAGTGTGTAGGGGGATAGGAGGGTTTGGGGAAAGAGTGGAACTGTAGCTTACAGGGTCTGATTGATGAGATGAGGCTGTTGGAGCAGCCTACCTGCAGGGAACTTGCCTGCTGGCTGGCTAGAGAGACTGAGGCAGGTGGGGGCAAATATTCCCTCAACTTGTCAGGCACAACTGTCCTAGATAACCATTTTCTTATGTGTTTTGCTTTCTCTTGTGGCTGTCACATTTGAGGTAGGGTCTCATGTTTTTCTCCTGTTGACAGAGTGTTGGGAAGGAATGACTGTGTACATATGTCAGTCACTCCTCATCCATGTTGCTCCAGCTCTGAGGTTGCTTGTAAGTTCAATACAAGTCATGACAAAGTCCATCATCAGTGTCTTTCTGGGTCCAACATTTCTGAGCAGGCCCATGTAGGAATTGGTATTATCTTTAAAATCAGTTAGTCACCTGTTGTGGAATATCAGTTAAAGATGTGTTCCTTTCTTTTATGTTGTGGAATATTTGTGTAATGATGGAAAGATGCATTGTATTCTTTTATGCTGCATTTGTTTAACTCTGCAACACTATATTACTTTGCCTGCCTAAAGCACTTGATTGGTGTAGTAGGAGCCTGCTTATTTGTTACCCAGCCACCAATAAACCTGAAAGAACCACACAGAAACTGTATTAATTAAATCCCTGCTTGGCCTATTAGCTATAGCTTCTTACTTGCAAGCTCTTACATCTTAATTTAACCCATTTCCATTCATCTGTGTATCACGTGGCTGTGGCTTACTGGAAAGTTCCATTAAGCAGCTCTGCATCTTTCCCCTCTGGCGGCTAGATGATGTCTCTTGACTCTGCCTACTCTCTCTATATAGATCTCTTCCAGCATGGCTATGTTCTGTTAAGCGATTGGCTGAGAGCAACTTCTTTATTCATTAACCAATAAAAGCAACACATATACAGAAGGACTTCCTACACAATTTCCCCTTTTCTATCTAAATAAGAAGGAAGGCTTTAACTTTCACATAGTAAAATTACATCTAACAAAACAGTTATCAAGCAAGAATTACAGTTACAATATTTATATCTACTTTATATTTTATCATAACTAAGTAAAACTATAACTATCTATTCTTCAACACCATCAAAGACTCCAGGATATAAAACTAACTAAGTAAACAGGAAGTATGTCATAAGCAACTTCCAAAACTCTAGAATTCATAGAGATATCTTGCTGCCTGGACAGTCACCCAAAGTTCTTTTGTAACATTGGTCATTCATCTTTAGCCTACAGACTCATAGTATCTGGCAGACTTTCCCATAAAGCAGAAAATTTCAAAGACAGTTCCACCTATATTGGCAGTTTGTCAGTCACTTTCTTCTGGTTCCTGAAGAATGTCTGGCAGACTCTTTCATGAAGCAGGAACCTTGAATGATAATCTCACCTTTAGGCAAGTTTAGCAGTCATTTCTCTGTGGGTTCTGCATGTCCAGTTCATATAGCGTAACATCAAGCAGTCCAGGCAAGAACAGTTCCTTGCCCAAATGGCTAGCAAACTCTATAAGGAGCCTCTTTGATGCCCATCTTCCTTTTGAAGTATTGGTGCTGCCAGGAACAGGTGTGTCATGTGTCATTAAAAGCCCAAAGTTATTAAAAACATTTTAAATGCCATATTCTGAAGGTCTCTAAAAGATGTGAAGAATACCTATCTAACTGAAACATATCTCTGTACATCTAGAAAACCCAACTAACATGCCTATAAGTTTGACAATTTTAGGTGACTATCTATTAACCTCTATTTCTTAATTATACATTACATCTTTAAATGAGCTGTAAAATCACAATACTTTAATCAAGAGCAGAAATTTACATATAACAAAATTGATCTAGAACTTGTATCAATAGAGCAAAATCCATACCAATGCAAATCTCTATAGCATATCCCCCCTTTAAATGTAAAAAAAAAAATATGAACAATATTTGGGAATTTGAGCATAGTTCTCTCCAAACTGCTTCCTGCTTTTGGTTGGGCAAAGTAATTTTGGGGGGTGTTTCTGGTGACCTTTTGGGAGGTCTTGTTCTATCAAATCACATTAGTCTGGAAGCAATCCAGAGGTTTTCATCCTCTGTGGAAACAAAATAAGAACCTCTTTTCCAAAGCAACATATCCTTATACCCAAATTCTGAAGTCATGATACCTTTAAAATGTGTATGTTGGTTTAGCTTAGCAGTCCCCAGAACCAAATGTCTCTCTGCAGTTGAAAAAGTCAAAGAAAACATAATAGTATACGTAATCCAGACTCTCTGTGTATATTCCATCTTTACATGGTTTATTTTTTACTCTGTTACTTTTTTCTACAAGTTTAGCATTTATTTTATTATCTTTACTCCTTTAATATGACTGTCTATACTCTTATATTACATTTACTGTCTCTTTACTCCTTTTCTTCTCTCTCCCAAGCCTATGTATGTTTGTTAAACATGCTGTGTCTCATTTAGAGGTCTTGTATGTCAGTCTGTCCTATTCTATGTCTGTTATTCTTTTCCATCCAGGAGTGCTTCTTAAAATGTAATCAGCATTACTAGAACTAAGGCTGCTTTGCCTTTTGACTCTGCCCAGTACAATATGTCAGAGGCCTGTTCATTGCCTCTGAGAGCCGTTCTGTCCACCCCAGATCCAGGGTTGGGTCGTATCAGGAAGCAAGTTGTAACATTCTGTTCATAAAACCCATTTAAATGCTCTGTAGCTAGACCTCCCGAAAAAGTCAGAGTTCATACTGGCTGAACGGCCCAGGAAGCTGTTGTTTCAAAACCGTGCAGTTTTGGGTTTTTTGTTTGTTTGCTTGCTTGCTTGGTTGTTTTCTCGTTGTTGTTGTTGTTGTTGTTGTTTTCTACCTCTGAACCAGGAAGACTTCTCTTACAGGAACTGTGGCATGCTGCCAGCAAGCAGAGCCCATGGTGTGTGTGGGGGGGTGGGTGAACTGCAGCTAAACTTTGTTTCTCAGTGTCTAGAATTCCTTTTCAATCCCTCTTAGGTTTTATGTGGATTTAGCTAGCACACGTTGGCATGCCAATTTGTAGTAGGAGGCTGCTTATTTGTTCCCCTGCCACCCAGACTCCTGAAATAACCACACAGAAACTATTAATTAAACCACTGCTTGGCTTATTAGCTCTAGCTTCTTATTGGCTAGCTCTTCCATCTTAATTTAACCCATTTCTATTAATCTGTATATCACCACATGGCTGTGGCTTACTGGCAAGTTTCTGTCCAGCAGCTCTGTGTCTTTCCCCTCTGGCAGCTACATGGCATCTCCTGACTCTGCCTACGCTCTCTTGATAAAGTTAAAGCCTTCCATTTTATTTAAGCAGAAAAGGGGAAATGGTGTGGGAAATCCTTCTGTATGTGTTGCTTTTTTAGTTAATGAATAAAGAAACTACTTTGAGCCTATAGCAGGGCAGAACAGATCTAGGAGGGAAAAACTAAACTGAATGCTCTGAGAAAGGACACAGAGTCACAGAGATGCCATGCAGCTGCCAGAGGGGGAAGAGGCAAGCCATCAACTGGAACGTTGCCAGTAGGCCATGAGCCTTGTGGTAAAATATAAAATAATAGAAATGTGTTAATTTAAGAAATAAGAGTGAGCTAGAAATATTCATAAGCTAATAGGCCAAGCAGTGTTGTAATTAATACAGCTTCTATATGATTATTTTGGTTCTGGGCAGCCAGGAACAAACAAGGAGCCTTCATATAACAGATTGGTCTAATAAAGAGCTAAATGGCCAGGAAGGAAAGAAAGGACAGGAAGTAGTGGCAGGCAGATAGAATAAATAGGAAAGGAAGAGAGAAAAGAGGGGTGTGAGAAAGGGAAAGGAGAGGAGGACACCAGGGTCCAGCCATCCAGTCACACAGCCAGCAATAGAGAAAGAAGTAAATAAAGACATATAGAATACAGAAATGTAAAATCCCAGGGGCAAAAGATAAATGGAATATTTAAGTTAAGAAAAGAGGACTAGAAGTAAACCAAGCTAAGTGCTTGCATTTATAAGTAAGAATAAGTCTCCATATGATTCTTTGAGAGTTGGATGGTGGGCCCCCAAAAAGCAAAGAGTAAAAAGATTGAAAAATAACCAGTTACAGTTACCAATGATATTTCTGAGTGGCACTATCAGATTTATCTCTGCACTCGTCAGAGAACCAACACTTAGCTGATGCTCACAGGTTGATGCTGCCTTGATTTCCTGTAGCTTAGAACTAAGGAACGTCCAGAACCTGACATCTTGGATTAGAATCTGAGCTTTATCATTCAATTGTCATATTAACTGAGATCCATGTAACAAGAGTGAAAGAAAAGGAAGCCATGAATTTGAAAGAGAACAAGGGTGTATCACATGGGAGGGTTGAGGATTGACAATGGAAGCGAAAATGACACAATTGTAATCTCAAAACATTTAAAAACATGAGGACTTCCGTGTATTTCAATCTTTTCAGTTTTATTACTTTTTGGTACTTGGAATGAACCTAGAGCCTCATACATGCTAGGCTAGCACTCTACTGTTGAATTAGGCCCAATGCCCCTTTGTAATGTATATTTTTTAATTATAAGAAAGGGCTTCCTAAGCTGACTTGACTGGCCTTGTACTTATTCTGCAGCTATTTCTTCTTGTGTAAATAATATGATTTTATCTTTGGAATGTATTAAGATACAGGTAAGTACACTAACTGAAAACTTGAAGTTGACCCAAGCAATCTTCACATTCTACTTTTCCTTGCCCTTATTCCTTTGAAACTCTAACTATAATAGAAAGAAAATAATTAGCTAACATTAGTGCATGCCTGTATGTTACCATTGGACAAATATCATCTCATTATTTTATCATAGTGATAACAAGAAAAGGAGATTCAACTGACATTTAGAGAAATCTCACTAGGTACTTGTTATTCTATTTTTGTCCAGCACCACTGACCAGCCCAGACTCACATACTTTTTCTCCCTTTTGTGACTCCTAAGTATCACCAAAGCCTCACCTCCCTTTAATTCTGTAATGTTTGTCAACTGTCTTCATGATGAAGGCATAGGATTTCTTTATGTCTTTGTCTACATGACACACTACCCTGCATGGTGTTGTGGGGTGGAAAGGAATAGCTTATCATCTTTGCTGCTATACGAATTTTCCAGGTTTGATCAGGAAAACTGTCATTCACTGTGCAAAGGGTCTAAACCTTTTTTTCCACTGAAGTCTACTATATTGAACATTCCTTTAAAATTACCTCTTTAATTTATTTTTGCTTATCTTTTAGCTAATGGAGTCTATTATAAAGGTAATTTTTGATAAATGCATGATTTATGACCAAGTGGGTGGGTAAATAACGATTATGTAAGTAAAATGATACATCATATCTGAATTGACTCCTAACAGGCTAATTTTACCCATTCATACTTCCTGGTGGAAAAGAAACTCCCCAAGACAACTTGAAAAGTATATTGATTTCACATATTTTAGAAACAGCAAAGGCCTTATGAACCAGGGGGCATTTCAGCCATATGCTTTTCATGTCCTAGTTCAGCTGAAACAGTCTGGAAGTAATTGCGTGGCCAGTCTTTTCTGGGATGTCAACATACATTTATCAAGGTTTCCAGGCACTGAGTTTCTCTTTTGAAATCATAAAAGATGTAACTCTTGGCAGAACTATATAAACATTAGATTATTTTGCTGATTATTTGCTTAAGAACCATCATTCGATTCATCTGCTGTGATAACTTCACAATGTCCTTGAGGCAATCCAATACACTAACTATTTGCATCTCCATGTTTCAAATTCATTACAATAAGAACTCTGAACCTTCAAAGAAGTCATAACAAACCTTTAGCAAAGCTAAGAGGCAGGGCAGAAGGAAAACATTAACTGTTGTAGGACAACATTCTCATCTGATGGAGGAATTTCTCTTTCTCCTTCTTTTCATCTCTTCTTCTTTTTTCTTCTTCTTCCTGTTAGTGAAGTTTAAATCAATTTTTTTCGAGGCATCTACGGCACTTTTTAGATGTCAACTATAATTCTTAGTCATGTGAAGACTTGTTTCTTAGTGATACACATGATTTACCTTCAACCACAATAAATATATTGTTCTAGCAAAGCTCTATTTCCATTTTACCACATAAAATCTTTAAGGCTATGTTGAAAAGAGAAGAAATATCCAGGAATCAAATACACTAAGGACTATGACAAAGGACAATAATAGTTCAAACCACAATGTCTTGGTAGAGAATGAAGCTAATTGGACAGATTTCTTAGGAGTCTGAGTTGCTGAATCCACACAGATCTTGGGAGTATACAAAGAGAACACACATGAGTGAGTCCTAGAGATTCCAAGAGAACCATCTGAATGGAAGTAACCTGACTATCATTAACCAGGAGTTTACTAAGATGGATCAAAGTCACTGGAGAAAGGAAGAATTAGTAGTAATAGTAGGCCAGGACTCATCAGAGTCAGGAGTCTCAACACTGGGGGAAATTGGCAGCCTCTCAGTAACAGAAACAGAAACAGAACCTATAAAAAGAATCCAACCATTTCATTGTAAGTGAAACTGCACTTTGAGAAGACACATACAGAACTTTTCCAGACTGCCACAGAGAAGAAATACAGGAAACCATTAACAGTGTGGGCAGTCTGAAACCTGTCCTTAACGTATATGTCATTTTGGAAAAGTCACTTGTGTCTTGAATGATTCATCTTTGTGTCATTTAGGATACTTCTAGTGACAACTAATAAATCAGAACCAAAGTCACCTGATTTACAGGAGAGTGAGGACCGTGGATTCTAAGTGAAAGCACTCCCTAGATAGTGTCTTGGTGACAGAGCAACCATGGCTGTGTCATCCTATGCTTATTTACTACTGTATTGACATAAAATGGAACACTTGTTTCAGAGACCACACTCTTTATAAAGAATGACTTTGCTTTCTAGCAATCCTCAAGCAAGAAATTTCCAGAATTATATCATGTTTCCACATCTCAGTCAGTTCATGGGAGTGGACTATGCTTCATGCTGAAGACATTGGACCTGAGTTCCAGAGCAAAACATTATAAAGGGCTGAAGTTCTCACTGAACTAATGAGATCTCTCATAAAAGAGGATGGTATTACTCTCCAAAAAGCAAACTGGACTGCATTAAAGACAGGTGTCTTGAGACAAAGAAAAAATAAGGAGATGGGCCACCTAACCAACTAACAGTAGTGTTAATATAGCTTTTCATCTTGTAAAAGGAGACAATAATGGTGGCAACTTTGAGAGTTTAAAAAAGTGAAATAAGTTAATAGTGAGCACACGGAACAGCCTCTTTGTCCTAGGACAATATATTCAAGGTTGTCGTTCCAGCTGTTCTTACTGTTATCATTATCTACTCTCTTAATTGACTTACTTATTTGAATATTGACACCGGGTTTGTATATGTATCAGTTCAAGATACTAGCATACTACTGCCATCCTTTAAAGAGAGTTGTCCAAATTTCACAAAAGTCGACAAACTTAGTAGTAGGCCACTGCCTTAATGCTGGAGTTCTTTTAGTTTGTGGGAACTGAATGTTCGCACTCATTTCTCTGTGTATCAGTGTTTACCAAGCATCATTCCCTGTACAAAACAGACAGTGGGGATCCACAGTGAAATAAGTTGAAATTACTTTGGCAAAATTTACTGCATGATATACACCAGTATGGATAGCACATAGGTAGTGTCCAATGAGCTTGAAAAGTTGAAGTGGAATCTAATGAGAATATCATACTAATCAATGAAAAACATTTGTGGTGTATGGAGATATTGATAAAGTTGTTTTCAAAGTTGATAAAGTGAAGTATAAATATTAATTCAAATTGGAGAGTGATTTGGGAAAGTTTCTCAGAGGAAATGAAACCTGAGATGGGGTGAAGGGCCTTACAGAACTTCCAGTCAATGAGTGCATATGCTCAGTTTCCAAACTCCAGATGTAGTCGTGTATCCTGTTTGTCTATTCTACACATGAAATTATTTTAGACAGTTACACTTTATCAATTGTTTGTCTTGGAAGGCTTTCTGATTTTCCTTGGATAAAAACTGGTGTTCAGGGAGGTTTTTGCTAAATATCACATATTCTGCCTATTAGGTAATAAGCTCTGCAACAGAATGCCAGATGAAAGACATCTGAAGCCAGAATGCAGACTGGCTTCCCCACTGCATGGATCTATAATTTCTTGATGAGGCAAGGCAATGTTTGACATAGTTTCCTGTGGTCTTCAGAATTTGCCTTTTCAGGCCACATAACCCTGTTATTTATTATTTCACATTTAGTTTGCTTTTGGTAATGAAAAAGGCTTAAGGATAACACAGAGAATACTTGGGGGTTACAGAAAATCTGGCTTCACTTCTAAGCCAGAAATAACTTGTAGTACAAGTTAGAAATTCAAAGCAGTTAGGGTTTATAAGGGGAAAATCAGCATGGCCCTGTGGTTTTAAGTGACCATTACTGTGAAAACAGCATTGCCACCAACTGGTGTAATGTTTTATCATTCATTATCACGCCTGGCCAAGGGCATATTGTACAAATATAGGCAACATAGGAACATATTATGCATGGCAGGGGTACCATAATGGATTTCAGTTCTCCAGACATTTAGTCTTTGTCATATATTTTAGTAACAAAAGACAGAGCCTCTAGTTCCCAGCATTCCAAGTATGTTTTTATAAATTTTGTCTCAGCATGTAGTTCTCAACATTTTAAGTAAAGAAGGTGATAAAATTATCTCTAACATAGAGTGACTTCTACAATGTTTTGACAGTATTTGTCATAATTCCTATCGCATGTGATATTTAAAGTATCCACATTCTACTATAGAAGTAAAAACATTCTTCAAAACATCAAAAGAGAAATGTGGTTAAAACCTACCCAGGAAATCTAATCATTCTACTGTTATGTCAGAGTTTGTATTTTTGCATTAAAATTTAAACTCAACCCAGCATTTGTGATTGATAAAGACAAATTCATATGGGATAAACACAACTGCAGGTTTCTATTTTTTTTCTCTGTATAAAATAAACACATGACATAACTAGAAAGAAAAGTATAGAAAGTTAAGTATCTGGGAGGTTTCCTGTGTTAGATATTCTACATTAAAAATATTAATCTATAATTCCTCTACTATTTTAATAATTACCATGGTAATCCCAACACTTGGAAGGGAGCAACTTCAGCTACATACTAAGCTCAAGGCTAGTCTTGATTTATTCAGAAGAAAAAAATGAAGGAAGAGAGAGAGAGAGAAAGAGAAAGAAGCAAGAGAAATATTAAAATGGAATTGAGATTGAATGGAAAGATAAAGAGAAAGAATACATGCACTAGATACTGTTTTAGAGTGCAGGAAAATAAGCTATTAAAACAACAAAGAGACCAAGCATTACTGGAGCACACTGAAAAATGAAGTCAAGTAGGAATTGAATATACTGAACAAACACCACAGTATCTCAGAAAGGAATAAAATGCTACTATATGGAAAGGGGATTAGAAGTGTATGTGTATTATATATATAATCAGCTTCCATAAACTTAATTTATGAGCTCATGTCCTAGTTCTTATGTTGAATGACCTGCAAGTGCGCCTCAATCATGTTATTTTTGTTATTCACTCCTTCATTGCTCTCCACCCCTCCTCAGTAGGAGTTTGCAGAGGAAGCGTTTTTGTTTGTTTGTTTGGTTTTAAATACACAAGAACCAATGCAGAATTCACTCCTTCAATTTCTTTCTTGCTCACATGTTCTAAGTGGCTACACACCTGCCCTAGATATTCCAGGTTCAAGTGCCAGGTAATTAGGAACAATAACTATGACCTAAAATATGCTATTTACCAGTTATTTTGACTCTATTATTTATATCCTTTTCTAACCCCCCAAATTAGCTAATTAATTTTCAAGAATTTTCTTTTCTCTCTTTGGATTTGTTTTGGTATGCTTTTTATTTATTTATTTTTGCAATTATGTAGACTGAACTTAGGATCTCACATATACAAAGAAAAGACTCTACCAATAAACTGTACTTCTAACCTCTTTCAGGGCTGTATTTCCTTTCATGCCATTATCAATATACATACAGGGAGCTTTGATATGTATAATTTACTATAAAATTTTAAAGAACATAAAATATCTAAAATAAGTTTTCTAGTAACTACATAAAAGATTTTTTAATTTACAAAATTAATTAGTTTGTGGTAACTTCTTCTAAATGACTTCTAAGTCAATAGCTTTGTAATGAATGCCACATGGTCTGGGTGGTTTCAAGCCTGAAATTTATTTACATCCGTTCAAGAGTAAAGTGTTGGTTTATTAGTATAGATGATTTGTGTCTCTGATCACTTAATGCAGGGTCCTATGCATACCCCTTAGATAAGACTTGTTAATTATATTGATTCATCTATATTTATTAATCACCGAGAGATGACAAAAACTATTCAATACAATAAAGAATTGCTTGATTGCTCCCTATGAGGCCATCAGTTTCTGTTTTATACAGCTCAGAGTTCTGTTCAGAGTAACACATCATCTGCAATTCAATATTTTATTTGAACATGAAATATTTTTTGTTAATTAAGCTTTTTCTATAACTTTGGGTTCAGAATCATTTCCAAAGATGAAGCAAGAGATGCAGCGTAAACTACCAAACTGCATACAGCTGTCCTACCTCTAAGATACTTTTGAATTTTTCTATTTCATCATAGACAAAGTAGAGACATCTCCTCAAGGTGAGAGCTAGTATTTTCGTTCTACTCATTGAGCACAAATTACCCATTCAGTGCTGTTATTGTGGACCAGAGTGGGTCTCCAAGGATGAAAGCACCCTCTTACCAACAATAAAAAGAGAGTGTGAAATTGGTGGTGTAACGGAGAGTACACATAATGGCATACGCTTGGCATGCCCCTAGATTCCTTGATTCAAGTATCACTCAGCCTTATTCATATGCAAGAGTAGACTAATCAATCACCCTTTATCCCCAACCATCATTGACCACAGCACTAAATCGAGGGAAGGCAGAATGCACAGATTAACAGTATGTAATTTTTTAGAGAAAAGTTGCAGAAAACCTGCAGAAGAGCTCTCAGAGTTACATGGACCCTATAGAGACATCAATTACTAGTTACAGGTTTACTTTACTATCTTCTGTCTTGCTTGAAAGTTATCATGAAGGCAGTGGATGGGAAAAAGAGAAAGAAATTCTTGGATTTGTTCAGGAAATGTGAAAATTTTAGCATCATTTTTTTTTTCAGTAAATCTCATTGTGTTCTGTCCCATAGTTCCTAGGACTGGCTCAAAACCACTCATAAGTGAAGTCATGGTGTCCAAAGGATAGTACAAGGAATTTTCCTATTTGTTGCTTCATGATGCACTGAGAACATATTTGTTCAGACAAACTTGATAGCAACATAAAATGTGGTAAACATTATCAGAAATCTGCCAAAGAGGTGACTCTACCACAGAGTTCTGGGTTTGATTTCCAAATTTTAAGTGTACAGTTTTAATGCTTCTACATATATCAGAAAAGTACTTGATTAAAGAAAGGTCAATCTTTCATACACAAAGGGAATATGAAAGTAACCTTTTTCAGTAAGCAGTAAAAAAAAAATACCATAGATTGAGTGGCTTAAACAACAGACATTTGCTCTTTATAGTTCTGATTACAAGCTGAGGTCAGGGTTCTGTTCTAAAGAAGGCTTGTTCTGGCTGTCACACAGTTGCTATGTCTGTGCTCTTACTTGACTAGAAGATGAAGCCAAAACTTTGTTGCCTCTTCTCGTGATGTCACTATACTATGAGGGCACCCTCATTACCTCACTCAAACTTTATTATCTCCCAAAGGCCCTCACACCAATATCTTCACATTACCGATTAGAGCTTCAACATACAGTCATAATTTATTTAAAAGACATAGTTGAAATTCTATCAGGAACCACATGGTATGACTCACTTCTGCCTTTGACCTGAAGAAACATTAAAGTTATATATATTTTTGTATATGTTATAGGTCTGCCAAAATTCCCAATTTAAATTATTGTTTGTCTGTCTTAAATTCTTGGAACAAACAATAGAAACCAACTACAAAAGCAAGTGAGGTTAAGACTTTGAATCACTAAAGTGGGACATTCTGTGACATGCACATGGGTATCCAATGTTCAGTTTGAATAGTTCTGCATAGATTAGAAAATATTTGATGAAAAAAGTTTGTCCTTGCAAGAAAATAGTAGATAAAGATATGTGCAGTCTCAATTTTCCTAACTACATTTATTTGAAAGTGAAACACTTGTGAAAAGTGGTGATTTACAAAGGAAAAGCCACAGCATTCAGGGTCCATTACTGGTGTTCCTATGACCTTGATAAGTAAATGTACAATAGGCCTTGTGAGCTGGGGTGTGCAGCTGAACTGCGACAGTAAGGGCCTGGGAAAGAATTGTACTACTGAGAGGAAGTGGGAAGCCCACTGCCGATGCCTGCTTCACTGTGAGTTCCCGTCAACTTAGACCTGTACTCCATTTTCAGCCTTGTATTACTTTTGTACTGATAGTGAAGGTATTTATAGATGGCTTCAAATTTCATGTCCCAAAGGTACAGGAAATGACTGCAGAAAACTGCTTGCGTTTGTCTAAGTAGGAGGAATGGGTTGGTGAATTGGTTGTGACAGGAACCTGGGAAGACAATGACCCTCTTACATATACACAGCTCTCGTTTCTCTGACAGTCAATTTCAAGCAGTCTATCTGAACACCCCCAAAAGCACATGGGTGTGTGTCAGGTTATATTTCCTGATTTGTGTTTCAAATCATTTGGTTCCTAACTGTGTTCATTCTTCTGAGGGCTTTTTTTCTTTAACTAGAGAATCTAATTCAGGGACTCTCACAGACTTGGCCCTCAGAAAAATTTGTTTCGTTAAATAGGAATTGAAACTCTGTAACTAGGAAGATGTGTGTGAATATGAAAACACCAACCTCTCCTGCTTTCTTCTCTCAGCAAGTGCAGGAAGAGGGGACTCTAGTTTCTGCCCAACCTTATCATTCCTTTGTGCTTTGAAGTCATCCCTATGAACAAGAAACCAAAACGTACGAAATAATATCAATACATAAGTTAGTGAATAGAGTTCATATGTATTTGCACTTTTGTACGTTCTCTCATTTAACCTTCAAAATAATTCTGTAAAATTGGAATTTTTATTTTCTCATTACAGAAGTAAAAGCTAAAATTGAAAGAGCTAATCAGAGCAAAACTGTATGAATACAGGCTTCTAACTTTAAAGTGATTGCTTCAGTGTTAAAACTGTCTAGGTCAAGCACTTTGAAAGGATGGAGCCTCATGTGATAAAATACATCCTCATCTACACTAGAACTCAGGGGTCTTAAAGAAAGCAATATAATGTGTCTGCCCATGGGGAAGCAAATGATCTACACACAGTAACTTGACATAGCCACAAGCCAGTGAAAAGAAAAGTCCATTATGACTCACAGTTCTGCAAGTTGGCATGAAGTCCTTCATCCTCCAGTGGGGGCTAGGAGCCTCTTATTTGCCACCTATTAAACATGTGCTGTAACACAAGGGTGCAAATGATGGTTCTTCTGAATTGATACCTTAGTTGAGAGGAAAATCATATATACATGTATATATAAATATATTCATATATATGAGATTATACATACATACACACACATATATATAACAAGTTTACACAATATGATATAAAATTACAGGAAAAGATATAGAGCTGTAGTGAAATGGTGAAGTATCTCTTTAGGATTCTTGACTAAGATTAAACCAAGAGGAACTGTAAAATTCAGGGAATAAATAACTAATACATTGGATTTTAGGAACTTTTAGATCTAGGAACATAAACTGTCAACACTCCTATGAGCTATACTTCCTAAAACATTGTGTGACTATTGGCCTGATCTCCCCTGAGTTCTAAATAGCTTTCCCCCCATGACCAGAAAAGTGGACATACAATTGGCTTTCCAGAATATTCTCACATGATATAAGAACCCATCTTCAGCTTCCATCTTTTGTCTTAGACACAATTATTAATAATTCAGGGATCCTGGGTACCACACTTTTCCACTGACGGGAAGATGTTTGCCAGCCATTCTATCCAAAGCACAGTCTTCCTTCTCTAAATCTTTGAGTAAGATTCCTTTATTCTCAGACATCAGGCTAATACCACTCCTTTCATCGACCCTACAGACTGAGAGCTTCTCCTTAGATTCCCGACTGATCTGTCTTTCTCACACTAAAAGACTTATTTTTTTGGCTGTGTCCTCTATTATATTGTAAACTCTTTTAGGGTAGGAATTATATTTTATCTTTCAGAGTTATAAACTGGTATGCAAAATGAATAAGTACTTGCCAAATTGATGATGAAATGACTCAAAAATAAATCCTCTGTCATTCTATGAATGAACTATATTCTCTCTTATTCATTTATATTCAACTGCACTATCATGGAATGAGCTCCTTCTTATACATGCCTGAGCTACATATCTGAAAGCAATGGTGATTTGATTCTTGCCTCTCCCATATTTTAAGGATGAAAGATAAAGAGCCCTACATTTCTTTTATTATTTTTATTTCTTCTTCCGCTTCCGATGAATAATTGAATACCTGTCTTCTCCATCAGTTTATAGGCCCCTTTAGAAAAGTGGCAATGTCTCATTTGACTTCGCAATTCAGTACCTGCCAATTAGTAGAGAAAATAATCTCTCATTTATTTACTGTAAGTAAACAGGAAATTAATGATAAACTTCAGCCATTGAGTTGATTACTGCAAAGGCACTGTAAGGTTTGGTTTGTGGGACTTCTCAAAGGACCTGTGAAAATTAATCTTCTGCCAGAAACTGTCTTAAGTTAAAGGTTGGCTGAGGTACACAGACACTCACAGGTTCCCCTGAGATCACAGATCCTGCCATGGGAATATGACAGCTTCCCTCTGCCAGAGTCCAAAGAGTCATGTCTAGACTTCATCATGGTTTGGGAGCACTCCCTAGAACACTTGATATTTTTTTCCTTATTGCAGGTTGTAAATCTGTGACAGGATTAAGATTTTTATGTATTCCCAACTATAATTTGAACTCACTTATTTATGAAACTACAGAATGTCTATTGAGCTTTTGATACCTTAACTTTATTATGACAAATTAATCAAACTACCACTAAAATAAATTTAAAACTGATACCATGAACGCTTATCCATGAGAGCTTGGCTGTGTTAAGTGGGGAAGAGAACTTGGCATCTGCTCTTGTTCCCCACAAGAAATCCATTCATGAGCCTATAACTCTTTTGAGATTTGTCCTATGAAGTCTGTATTGTCCTAAGATGCGGACAATATTAGATTTGTGGTTGTAGGGAGAAAATATTGTAATTTCTATTTGCACTTCCAGTTTAGAAAGTCACTAGTCACACAGTGTCTATAGAGAACAAAGGGCTGCACACCAACACCCCCAATGCTATGGCACAGAAGGAGTTCTGTCACCTGGGGGGAAGAAAAGATAACTTTCAAATATGGTGTCAGTTAAATAGTGAAATGTGAACACAAGTACAGAGATATTTTTTACTCTTTCTGCTCCTATTCTAAATTAGTAAAACAAACACTGAGCTTATTCTTCTGAAATTCAGATATCCAAGTATTCACATTATCAAGATTTTTGAAATCTATGGTGATTAAATTGATCTTCGACCTGTATCTCAAGCTCGTTTGCCTGTGGATGGCCCCATTGTACACATATCATTTCTCACTATCCATACCTAAATAAATAACTATATTATAAATCTGTCTAAACAGTGTATGTTCTGTCCCTGACTCTCTTCCTCTTTCTCTTGTTGGCTAGGCTTTTGTCAACTTGACAACATCTATAATCATTTGGCAAGAGAAAGTCTCAATTGAGAAAATGTTCCATAAGACTGGTTGATAGGCAAGACTGTCAGCCATTTCCTTGGTTAATGATTGATGTGGGGAGGTCCAGTCACTGTGGGCAGTGCCATCCTTGAGCTGATGTTTTCAAGTTGTATAAGGGAGGCTGAGTGAGCCATGAGTAGACAGCAAGCAACACTCCTTCTTAGCTTCTTTTTCAGATTTTTTTGTTTTGTTTTTATATTTTTTAAATTTTTTATTGCTTTATAAATAATACCATTCAAAATTTCCACTTCCTCCCCTCCTCCCATTTCCCACCCGCTCCCCCTCTCACCCTCCCTGCTCCCCCTCCAGTCCTAAGAGAGGACAGGGTACCCTGTCCTGTGGGAAGCCCAAGGCCCTCCCCACTCCATCCAGGCCTAGGAAGGTGTGCATCCAAACAGACTAGGGTCCCAAAAAGCCAGTACATGGAGTAGAAACAAATCCCAGTGCCATTATCATTGGCTTCTCAGTCAGCCCCCATTGTCAGCCACATTCAAAGAGTCCGGTTTGATCACATGCTCGTTTAGTCCCGGTCCAGCTGGATTTGGTGAGCTCCCATTAGATCAGGCACACTATCTCAGTGGGTGGACCAACCCCTCGCGGTCCTGACCTCCTTGCTCATCTTCTCCCTCCTTCTGCTCTTCAACTGGACCTTGGGAGCTCAGTCCAGTGCTCCGATGTGGGACTGTCTCTACCTCCATCCATCACTGGACGAAGGTTCATATTCATCTTTTTGGGTCTGGGTTATCTCACTCAGGATAGTGTTTTCTATTTCCATCCATTTGCATGCAAAATTCAAGATGTCATTGGTTTTATTTTGTTTGTTTGTTTGTTTTTGCCTTTTTTTTTTGCCTCTAGGTTCCTGCCTTGAATTTCTGCCCTAGCTTCCCTCAATGATGGAATGTGACCCGAGAGCTACAAGTGAAATAAACCTGATCTTCCCCTAGTTGCCTTTGGTCATGGTGTTATATAACAGGGCCCTAATTAAGACACTCCTTTCTCTTCCCCTGTTTTCCTCTTTCCTTCTCCCTGTCTCTCTATATATGACAGAATATTATATAACAAACATGTATGAATAAATTTGTATGGATTTTCAAATTGGACCTTTAAGAATATAATTCCCAGATGAAAAACTGTTTTATATGGAATCCAGAAGATTATGGTGGGTGGCTATGGGCATGTTATGTGCACCTCATGATCCAGAGGAGATAGGAATAGACTTCCACGAGGCAAAGATGAGCATTGCACACCTAGCTGCATTTTCTTCTCTGCTTCAGTGGCTTTGGCAGCTGCTGTGTGCCTGTGCTGGAGATTGAGAGCCCAAGGAAGTCTGTACATCTGTCAGAGAACATGAATTTATATTCTTTGTCGTTTCCAAATTGTTTGTTAAGATATTTTCATCTGTTATAGTATTCTCAGGTTGCGCCATTTGTGCAGTCAAAATGTCAAATCTAACACAAGAAGCAGATAATTCTGATGCTTTGATTTTGTAAACAGATTTATATTGAAAATAATTCAGCCAGTTTACCTAGATAACAGTGTGTGAGAATAATGGGGAAGGAGAGAAAGAGTGCAGATAGCTTAGGAAATAAGTGTTTTCCTATTGATTGAAAATAAGATGGACATAATGGTGGTGATGAAAAGAACAAGTGAATTGTGTCCTAATGTCTCCACACTGCTGAGCTTGGAATTTTACTAAGATATTTTCTTTAGCTGAGGTTGACTTTCTTATAATCTAATTAACAAACTTAGAGGAATACTGGAAGGAAGGATAGAGGGCAGAATTAGGAAAGAAACTAAAATCTAGTCGATTTGAATGGAGATTTAAGTGTTATTTGTCTCCAGTGTTTTCAATATTTATAGTTTGGGACTGAAATACAAGGTAATAAAGCAACACTGTAAATCAAAGTAATATCTGACTTGTTTCATTTTTTCTTATTTTATTCAGGATTAAAGTTCAAAGTTTCATACAACTGAAAAATTTGCTAAGAATTTTTGTGGGTACATTATGCCTGTATTCTTGATTTTAAGTGGATCTGTGATGGCAAACCCTAGTAGGCTGGTCAGGCAGTTACATCATAGTAGCATGTCAATGAGCTTTTTAAATTTATAACTAGAATTATGAAAAAATATTGTTTTCTTCATGGATTCAAGAGTTTTTTCAATCAGGCAGGTGACTAAAAATATACCATTCCATGTTTTATGGTATTAATTATAAATACCATGGTAGATGGTATTAATTGTAAATACTAAGGCTACCCTTTGTTTGAAAAAATTTACTTCTTGAATATTTCATACATGTCTATACTGCATTTTGCTCACACCCACCCTTAGGTCCTCCTTTCAGGTCCCTGGCACCCACCAACATATTCCTCCTCTCTCCCCCAATTTCATGATGGTGTTTTTTTATTCTTGTTAAAACTCACCAAATGTAATTAGTGCTGCCCATATGCACAAGTGTGAGGAGTCATTCACTGTAGCTTGGGCAACTTGCCACTGACTCCCCTAAAGAAACATTTTCAATGGTATCTAACACTAGTCATTGTTGTTTGCCCATATGGAGGCGAGAAGCTGATTAATAAATGAAGGGAAAACTTATGGACAAAAGCTTTAAAACGCAAAGACATTACAAATAGAAACACCGAAATTTGTCTTCCCTATAATGTTTAATTAGTTATTTCTTTTTTTTTTTCCATTCAAAAATTGACACTTCCTCCCCTTCTCCCATTCCCCTCCTACTCCCCCACTAACCCTTACCCCTTCCCCTCTATCCTTAAGAGAGGGCAGGGTACCCTGCCCTGTGGGAAGTCCAAGGCCCTTCCCCCTCCATCCCGGCCTAGGAAGGTGTGCATCCAAGTAAACTAGGGTCCCAAAAAGCCAATATATGCAGAATAGACAGGTCCCAGTGCCATTATCGATGGCTTCTCGGTCCGTCCCCATTGGCAGCCATATTTAGAGAGTCCGGTTTGATCACATGCTTGTTCAGTCCCAGTCCAGCTTGATTTGGTGAGCTCCCATTAGATCAGGAACACTGTCTCAGTGGATGGACCAACCCCTCGCAGTCCTGACTTCCTTGCTCATCTTCTCCCTCCTTCTGCTCTTCAACTGGACCTTGGGAGCTCAGTCCATTGCTCTGATGTGGATGTGGGTCTCTGTCTCTATCTCCATCTATCGGAGGAAATTTCTATGGTGATATTCAAGATATTCGTCAGTGTGACTATGGGACAAGGCTAGTTCAGGCACCCTCTCCTCTGCTGCCAAGGACCTAGCTGGGGACATCCCCGTGGACACCTGGGATCCTCTCTAGAGCCAAGCCTCTTGCGAACCCTAAAATGGCTCCCTTAGTGTAGATATCTTCTTCCCTGCTACAATATCTATCCTACCTCCATCTTCAACCTCCCATTCCCCCAAGGTCTCCCCAGTCCTTCCCTTCTTCCTTCTCCTTCCCCGTCTCCTCTTCCCCTAACCCCAACCCCACCCCTACCCCCACCCCCGTGCTCCCTACTTTTGTCCAGCGATGGATGGAGATAGAGACAGAGATCCACATAAGAGCACTGGACTGATCTTCCAAGGTCCAGTTGTAGTATGATTGGGCATCTCTTGGGTATATTCCCAAGAGTGGTATTGCTGGATCCTGAGGTAGGTTGATTCCCAATTTCCTGAGAAACTGCCACACTGATTTCCAAAGTGGTTGCACAAGTTTGCATTCCCACCAGCAATGGATGAGTGTTCCCTTTTCTCCACATCCTCTCCAGCATAGGCTATCCTTGATATTTTTGATTTTAGCCATTCTGACAGGAGTAAGATGGTATCTCAAAGTGGTTTTGATTTGATTTCCCTGATAGCTAAGGAAGTTGAACATGACCTTAAGTATTTGTTGGCCATTTGAACTTCTTCTGTTGAGAATTTTCTGTTCAGATCATTACCCCATTTTTTAATTGGATTATTTAGAATTTTAATGTCTAGTTCCTTGAGTTCTTTATATACTTTGGAGATCAGACCTTTGTCTGATGTGAGGTTGGTGAAGATCTTCTCCCATTCAGTAGGATACCTTTTTGTCTTAATGACTGTGTCCTTTGCTTTACAGAAGCTTCTCAGTTTCAGGAGGTCCCATTTATTCATTGTTGCGCTTATTGTCTGTGCCACTGGGGTTATACATAGGAAGTGGTTTCCTGTGCCCATGTATTGCAGGCTACTCTCCACTTTCTCTTCTATCAGGTTCAGTGTGGTCAGATTTATATTGAGGTCTTTAATCCATTTGGACTTGATTTTTGTGCATGGTGATAGATAAGGATCTATTTTCATTCTCCTACAGGTTGACATCCAGTTATGCCAGCACCATTTGTTAAAGATGCTTTCTTTCTTCCATTGTATAATTTTAGCTTCTTTGTCAAATATGAGGTGTTCTTAGGTTTGTGGATTAATATCTGGGTCTTCGATTTGATTCCATTGGTCAACGTCTCTGTTTTTATGCCAATACCAAGCTGTTTTCATTACTGTAGCTCTGTAATAGAGTTTTAAAATTTTAGAAGTAGAAATCCTATGAAGTGAGCAATTTTTGTAACGCCTTCAAATATGGAATGATATTTTTCTGTTTTAACGTAGTTTATAAAAGAAAACAGCCGCAAGAAAACAAATTAGCACAGGAAACAGACACATGTTCTGTATACTTATTTGGGGGAAAAGCAAGAATTCTGTGCCTCTCAAATTAAAAAGGAACAGTTGATGAAATATTTGTTTGTTCTTTTATTACTAGAAAATCAGTCTTTCAAAAACAGGTTTCTTTTTTGCTGTTTTTTTCCTTTAACAAACCAGCATTACCTGTTTTTCTGTATCTTTATAATTGGATTAACCTCTCTGAAGATATTTGGGAGGGGGCAATTATAATCTGTACACATATGACCAGAAGCAACTAGTGAAAATACAACTGGAAGCCAAATTGTTTAGACTAAGTGTATTTTGCCTGTTACTGATTATAATCATGATTTCTCTTCACATTTTTTTGAAGCATTGGTTGTTTTCTATGCCCAAGTTAGTGCTCAAAAAACTTTCAGCTGTGATAGCAGGAGGTGAAAGGAGCCCTTAAGTCAGAAAATGCAGCTCCTGCTGTCACTGCTTCTCTGTGTGTGCTATCTGTGTTCCATTTGTCTCCCTTCTATATTATAAAATAATATGCAATCTCCCTGATCATGAGTAATGCCCTGTTCATACACGTTTCCCATCCTCTGGCACAGGGAAGAGGGCTCAGCAGAACAGGAGATTGGTCTAGACAGTTCAAACTGTGTAACTCTGTTGAACTGGAATAAAACTGCCTACACCATTCTCTGTATTTGAACCATGAGTTTGGACCACAGCAGGTCCACGTGTATGGAGAACAACAGATTAGCTTGATGTGTAAGGAGGAGACGCCTGGCCTCAGAATACACTTTGCAGATAAATATCTGAGCTTCAATGTTCTCAGGTTGATAGTTGTGAAATTATGTCCAAATCAGGCAAATATCTGATTGCCCGAATTTTTAATCTCTGCATAGCATTTCATGTCTATGGTTATAGAATTTGTTTGCTGTATCACAGGGCTGGAGGGCATTCAGAATCATCTATAGTCTACAGTGCTGCCCTATTTCTTTCTCAAATAATTTTGTTGAGCTGAACTAGTCTGTTCTACTTTACACAACTCTTTTCCTCAAACATTTGAAAATTCAAATTTGAAAAGGGCTTAAAAGAACTGATACTCTGTAGTATTGTGTCATTTGACAAATCTTTGTCAATAGGGTGGTTTTTATCTCTTTCTCGCTGCCAAAAAAAAGAACCTTTTTTGAATAGCTTTTCATCACCACAAACAGTTGTCAAGACCGTATTTTTAAAAGAAGACAAAGATTCTGTTTTTATGTCAATAAATCTTTTCTAATATACACAAATACACAAAATAGAGTCCTGATAATTATTCCAGAAATTTCACAAGCTCCAAGTCAGTAGCAACATGTTTGACCACTGATCTTTCACTTGGACCACCTGGACACCATTGTTTTTGGTTGTTGTTGTTTTTACAAAAGTATCTACCTGACTAAAGTACTGGTAGAGTAGTTGCTGCCATGGCAACTGGGGATGCCTTTCAGCATGGGATCATGACTCTATCAAAGATGAAAAGCTCCTTTCTTCCTCTCCCTTCCACTCCTGCACCCCTCCTCCTCTCCTTCCTTACCCCTTCTTCTTCTCTTGAAAAGATTTTTTGTTTGTTTGTTTCTTTTCTTTCAAGGACTCTGGTCAAAGAACTTTGGAGCCTAATTTGAATCCTTCATCTTTCTGTGAATGAACCAAACATTGTAGCAAACTCAGTTGCACTCCAGCTTTAATGCCGATTTCAAAACGACACAACCTAGACTTATTTCACTTGAAATCCTTCAGTGTTGACCTTATATGTCCCCTTACCTGAAATAAACATTCTTTCTTGTGTCTAGTTTAAGGGGTTTATGGAAGACAGCTGGGAAAGAGAACCAAGGTTACCGATGAATAATAACAGCTATCTTTGCTAACTTTTCAATAAATGCAGGGCACAATGATGATCCCACTGGATAAATTATTTCACTATACAATTCTGAAAATTTTATCAGTTGGATGAAAAAGAAAGGGAGGGATGAAGAGGAGGAAAGAAGAATAGTGAGTCCATTTAGGCTAACTTCCCACATTCTTGAGACCATAGGTATATTTCACTCCAACTCTTCTCAGCTAAGGGAATAATGTCTATATACCCAGAGATGTGAAAGAAAGTCTCTGGAGGGAATTCATCTCATGGGCAAAGTTCAGAAGCTAATAATGTTGTTTTATAATTCTGTACACCATCCTTCTAGAAAACCTGCCCAAGACAGATATGGTGTGTGTGTGTGTGTGTGTGTGTGTGTGTGTGTGTGTGTGTGTGTGTGTGTGGTGTGTGTGTATGTCCATGTGCCCATGTCCTAAATGAGGTTTATAATCCAGAACCTTATAAAAATGACAAGGTTTCATTAAAATGCCTAAAGTCAAGGCCCCAGAAAAGAGACATGTGGAGCTTGCATTATATACTCTATGCGAGACATTCTGAAGGGCAGACAGGGTATTTCACTGTCTAGTTCCTCCAGAAATCATCTCTCTCTCTCTCTCTCTCTCTCTCTCTCTCTCTCTCTCTCTCTCTCTCGCTATATGTGTGTGTGTGTTCTTTCCTGAAATGCATGTGTTTTCATGTATTCCTTGTATCCACTGGAAAAGGCTCTTAAATAAGTGTTGTTAGGGAGAGTCCTTAGAAAGAACTGGAATTCTGAATGAGAAGAAAAGTATACCTCCAATCTTTCCACACCCATATATATATGGGTGTATCATATACATAGCCCATAACCAAATGAGAGGAGGCAGAATGGTTGCTAAGGGGAGTGCTTTTTCATTTCCCATCAGGACCAAGTACTCTTAAGAAAGTTTGGTAGTAGATCTGCATTGCCAGGTGACACACTTTAGATATTTTCATTTAATACTGCCTTAATTCATATTAGCCATTTGCTCAAAATACTTTCTAATTGATTTATGTTAGATCTGTAATTACCCACCAAATTTGATGGTATTTCTTTATTGATTTAATAATTAATTATTCTTTCTCATCTATAAAATTAATATTTTGTAATCACATATATATGTTAGATAGTGCACTAGCCAATTTCAGCCAATGGCACATCTTTCATAAGTGAAATGCATAAATAAAGAAAATGAGCGCATTTGAGTAAAATGAAGAATTATATTTATAGTATCTCTAACCCAGAGAGAAGGTAGAAGTGATGTCTGGACTAAAGTAAATAAAAATTTCCCAGGATATAAGAAAGAATATGTCAGCCAAGCAAGACAAAAAAGACAAGCCACAGATGACAGTCAGAGCATAATTTATTGCTACAAAGCTATTAGTAGCTAGGAATGGGTAGGACTGCCCATGGAAGAAAAGGCTAGAGGAAAACCTGGTGTGAGGCAGAGGCATATCCATACACATTTGTAAACCATCATGCTAAGGTTTGGTGATTATCCTGCACATCACTGGTAATTTGAAAGAAAGCTTTGAGATGGTCGAGAAAATGGTCCTACGTGTTTTTTGAAAGATCAGACTACCTATTGCATTGTAGTCATTGTGAACAAGAGAGGATGTATACTGGGCACACATGGGCTATGGAGAGGGCTCTTGCTAGAACCTAGTCACCTAAGAATGACTACATGATCCTCTGAAAACAGCTACTGAATCTGAATCTTTAACTCAAGTTCCTGGGATGATGCATAGAGACACGGAATTGAGATCTGTTGCACTGAACAAGGTGAATCTGAATCTTTAACTCAAGTTCCTGGGATGATGCATAGAGACACGGAATTGAGATCTGTTGCACTGAACAAGGGTTTCTCCATCTTCAGATGCGCTGTGTGTTTGCCTGGAGCAATTTCAGAAAAACACCATTGGCTTTGCCAAAGATTTTCTCCTTGGTCCCACTCAAGCTAGGCTCTTCTGAATGCTTTCTCAAAGAGTGCTCAAGTTTGGCCTGTCAGGCTTGAAACAATAGTATTCTAAGATTCAGTATAAGCTTCAGGCTGTAACCCCAGAGTGACCCTTAAGATTTTGGTGAAGGAAAGGACTGTCTGTCAAACAAATTACTATGGGAGGTGGGGGCAGACATCAGTGAGGACCACCTTCACATTTTCACCAAACTTCCTCTTTCTACTGCTGTAGTTACTTACTTGACTCCATGGAACCCCCATCCCATTCTCTCTATTCCTTCATTTTCCTTTAGTATGCAAGTCCTTTCCATATTACACTAGTCATGACTGATTAAAATTTGTCTGGCTGTTTGATTCTCAGCTGCTCCATGAAGTGGAGTCACAGGAGGGATTTTAAAGCTAAAGACTTGAAGCTGCATCCCCAACTAATTAAAAGTAAACCGGAAAGACATCTCTCCTCTGGGAAGGTATGTGGGAAAGAGAAGACTAACAGAGCTTGAGGGTTGATGGATGTGGAGAATGACAGAGAAATGCCAAGCGGGGCTTTTTGTGAGCTGAGAAATGGAGAAGTATGCTGTCTAGCACTCTTGCTTCCAGGAGCCCACCTGTACCCCCCTGCCCCTCTTGACAACTGTGTTCTTTCCTGAAATGCATGTGTTTTCATGTATTCCTTGTATCCACTGGAAAAGGCTCTTAAATAAGTGTTGTTAGGGAGAGTCCTTAGAAAGAACTGGAATTCTGAATGAGAAAAAAAAGTATACCTCCAATCTTTCCACTCCCTATGCAAAGCACTCTGGAGTTACTTTTCAGAACTAGCTCAAGGGTACCAAGAAAGCAAATCCATTGCATTCTAACCGGCAGCTTTTTTGCGTGAGCCCATCATCAAATGATGAATTCCTTAAGGGTACAGTGTCTCTATATATCCCCCAAACACTCTATAATTTTACTTGAAAGTGAGAATATTCAATAGGGAGAATATAGCTTCCACAAGAGAATCAAAAGTTCTCTTAATAATGCTGTTTTAAAACCACGTTTTTATTCTTCTAAATTGATTGAACTTGCCTGGTCTGTAATTTCCCACAGTAAACTTGCACCCAGTCACTGCCAATTAACGTTGAATTCAGTCATTGGTCCACAGGGATATTATTTCTGATTAAGCATTAACACACTTTGACACAAAGCTGTCAGTGTCAATTGGCTTAAATCAAGCTGAAATGTCAAACCACTTTGTGCATGGCTTATTCATAGCTAATGCTGAAAGCAAGGGTCAAATGACCCAAGATCTACTAAAAAGGAAACTACCATGCAAGCAGGCCACAAGGCAGAAGAACCATCTGAACATGCAAAACATCCTCTAGAGAGATTTGTAAGCCCTTTCCTAAGAACACACATGTAAGTCACCAGGCGACAGAATGTTTCTCTCATTCTGGGAGTCACTCAGTCTTGAACTGGAACTTCCTAGAATTAGTTTTATTTTACATGCTGAGAGAAAGCTGACCAATGCAGGAGCGAGCTCAAATTTATGTCAATATATTTATATCAGTCTTTCTTTGAGAAGTGCCACTTTAAACTTAAGAACAAAGTCTATCCAAAACTAAACACAATGCTACATAAATATTGAATTATGATATAATGTATAATAGAAGTATATTGAATATCTGATATATCACAGATAATGTTTTAATTACTCAGTTTCTGTTAATTTATTCATTATTCAGAAGAAATCAATGAGTTGGTACTTGGATTTGTCCCATTTTACAGATAAGGAAATGAAGCACACTGCCTACAGTCATATGGCTTAGCAGGGCAGTGAAAATGCCTTGTTAAATTACTAAGGTGCATCTCTGAGATCATGCATTTGTCTAAGTCTGTGGAATGTACACTGAGAGTGAGCTCTTATGGAAGTATCAGTTTGGGGTAAGAATGGTGTGCCAGTATAAATTTACTCATTGTAATGAATGTTCCACACTAGCAGTGGTGTTAAGGCTGAAGGGAGCTGAGAGCCAATGCAAGAGAAACACGAGAAATGTCTGCAACGCTGCTCAATTGCAATGTGTCTAAAAGTGTGCTCTCTCTCTCCCTCCCCCTTCCTCCCTTTCCCTCCCCTTCCCCTCTCTTCCTCCCTCCCCCACCCCTTCTCTGTTTCTTCTCTCCTTCCTTCCATTTAGCGAACCATTTTATATTATAGATGTCAGTTTCAAAGCCTGGCTAAAATTCCAGAAACTGTAGTTCTCTTCAGTTTCTTTCAGGTCAAATAATTAACAGGAGTTAAACTGCAGTAAGGTAAGTTCTGGGTTGAAGGGAGCAGGCGCAGGACTCCATGAGATCCCTGCGTAGAAACAACTCAAGGAGGCCCTGAGTAGACATAAAGCACTCTTGCTGGGCCACACTGGGTGAGAACACGGGCTCACAAAACTACCAGGAAGTTACCTAGTGATGTTCTGTACAAGTGTCTATTTGGAATTCTGTGAACAATATATGCATAAATGCTTAGTATAAAAATGTAATGAGTAAGAATAGGGAAGAAAAATTAAAATATATCTTTTCTTTACCTAAACCTCTCTCATCTCCTAACAGATAATTTTGACTATATGGATATATAGACTCTTATACACATTTATATACATTTTATATTTTTTCATGTGTGTTTATTATATATCATACATGCACATATTTATTATACAGAAGATGTGCATATCTGCATTTTATAGAGTACAAATATATATCACTGCATCTATTTTGTATTTTCCTTTTTGTTAAAAATAATATGGAATATTTACCTTGTCTTTACACATATCCCTGCTTTGTACATTAGAACTGTGTGAGTTTTGTATAAAAGTAACATGTATTCGTTCACAGTACTATATACAGTATTAAAAAACAAAACTGCGAATAAAACTCCACAGTCCTCCCAGAACTACCCAGTCGCACTTGCATTACCCAGAGTGAATCGCTCAGAGTCACAATGTCTCTGTGTATATGCGTGTGTATGCATGTGTGCATGCATGTGTGTGTGTGTGCGTGGGTGTGTGTTTTATTCTCTCACTGCCTAGCTACTCTCAGCTACTTGATAGGAGACAGGGAATAGCTGTGTATAAGGGATAAAGAGATGGGTGATCTGTCCATCATATTAGCCTTGAGGCATTTCTACTCAAACTAATAAGAGCTATGAAACACCAGTCTAAACAGAGCTGTATTTCTGTTAAGGAACATACTATTAATAGAATTAATATATATGGAAAAAACAGACTGTCGTCTTATTTCAAAGTCAAATAGAAGGTCGGGAAGTTTCTCTTGTAAATTATCCTCCCTGTTCAACTCATCTCTTCACAAAATGCATTTGATGGACACAGGGAAACCTGCAGGGTCATCAGATGGAGCCTGTATTCACATCATCAGCTCCACAAAGCAGTGACCACATCCCCAGCTGAAGACATACCATTTTATATGCTTCAGAGACTTGGGTGATTCCAACTCCCAGTTCTGTTATAATTTATAGCAAATGAGGCATGAATTTGGAGGAATTATTTATTTACTTTTGAAGTGAATCTGTGACCTGTGAATGACCCTATTACTAGTTAATAGAAGGAAGGAATTACTTGTTACTGGAATGAAAGGAAGAGAATATTATCTAAGCACATGATCTAATCTTCAATATTCATACAGTTTAAATTTCTTCCCCAAAGGCTCGTGTCAACAATATTCATAAGAACAGAGAGCAAGATCATTATCATACAAGAAAGATGAGAACATGGATGCCATTGGATCCAACACATCTAATTTCAACCAAAGGGTCTAAACTTGGGCAGAAAACAGTACTCAGATACACCTCTTAAGCCATGCACAATTCTTAAGTATGAATCAAATATTAACAGTTATGCAAAACAGGTTTGGGATAATATTTTACAGCTTAAGCATGCAATTTTACAGCAAGTAACTGATGTAACAAGCCAGTATAAAATAGCATATTGGTACTATTCTCTGGTACTAATTTAAAAAAATCTATTATAGCACTAGGACATTTAAAATTCACACACACACACACACACACACACACACACACACAAGAAGCAGCATTGAATAAGCAGCGGTACTCTGTTTAGCAAATCCCATTCTGCTCGCATAAATTTAAAGACACCTTTACACTAAGTGTTGCTTTTAATGCATGTGTCTCTGTGTCTTCCCTCACCTCCGGAAATACCGAGGCTTGAGGACTTTCTATCCTTGCTTCCCAGAGCAGAAATCTCAGAGTTCCAATAATTCAAAACTGCAGTAATTGAATGTAGAGAAATAACGATTGCTGTTCAAGTACAGTACACTCACTCATCTTATTTATTCGGCTCTTAACTTGCCTAATTGTGACGTTTTCCCTACCAAACAAGCATAGCTGAAGCAGCCTATTGCTTGTCCTGTGTCCCTCAAGGCTTTATTTACACAGTTGGGCTGCTAGATTTCAGAGCAATTTTCTAAAGTTGGTCACACGGGGGCAGCATTACCATACACTCAAAGGCTTCCAGCCCCTGCAGTTCAAGATTAAGAGCGTAACATCAATCAACTCAGGCAAACATCCTTTTGTGTGCTATTCTTTGACTTAGAGATGTGTGAAAACGCTGTGTGGTCTGTGAAAAAAAAGGGTTCTGCTTCTTCTGTCCGGATTTCTAGAGGAATATGGGTGCAGGGTGAGAGGTAGTGCTACCCCTAATGAGCCAATTAGTTTGAGTGGCACAAATACCGCTAAGGACTTGGCGGCGGCGGGGGAGGGGGAGTTAGCTTCCATAGGATAGAGAGAAAAATAAGTCCAACTACAGTTTTAGGCAAAATGGTGCCTGTGTTTAAAATTTCTTGTCTCTTTATTTGACTTTCCAATAAAGAAGAAAGAAATATTTGGATTGGTAGATTCCATTTTTATTCATGACCTTCTTTTTCATACAAGTCACATTTCATAGCAATGTACCTGCAGTGTACCCAGCTTGCTAATATGTTCATTCCAAATATTTCTCCCCGTTTCTTTCCCCTGCAATTTCATTATGAAGGAAAAGAACTCTCATCCATTTTTATATACAAATATGTTTCCAATACATTGAAAAAACTATCATTTAACTCACTGTAATTGTGTATAGTTAGGTATCATTATTTCCATTTTATTAACCGAGGGAAGTGACAAGAAAAAATAATTGAATTGTTTCAAGTTCCTACAGATAGTGACTGGGCAAGACCTGGTGTACCTGAGAAACAAACCCCATTTCCCTCCTCACACTCATGTCTCATTAAGGATTAATTTCTCTTTTTAAAATTAATCTTTTCTTTTTAATCCATTATTATTCAAATTTTTAGCCCATGCATAGAAAAGAATCAAGAAGGAAGCAAGAAATAACTGTTAACTTTAGCATCCAGATGAGGCTCATATTGAGATCTGCCTACAAAAACCAAGAGAAGCTGATGTGTAGAGTAAGGGTTTATACAATGAATATAATAGTATAATTTATGCATCCTCCCTTTGATTTTAACTAAGAAACCAGTATGTTTTCTTTTCAGTTAAGAGTCACATATTAGTGACAATAATGTAACTGGATTTGCTTAAGAGCAGTTTAATTAGAATGAATCCTACAAAATGTAGAGAAACCGCAGCACTGTTTGGTTTATAAAGAAAACCACTAACTATGTGCTGATCACCCAGCAGAGGTAGCAAGGATCAAATCAACTGACATCACAAGCTAAGTCATTCTGCTCCCCTGCACATTAGAGCTGTCCCTTAGGGAAGACGAGTTCTGCCTGTCATCTTTACACCAGAATAAAAATGATCTACCTTCTTCAGGTTCCTGGCCACAGGTTCATTCATGCACTTCTTTCTCCCTCATTCCTGATCTCCAACTTTACAAGCATATTCCTTCTAGCCAATCCATTTGGTTCCACCCTGGGTAAAGGGCAGAGATAGGTAGCTAAATAGGAAGACAGACAGACAGACAGACAGATAGATGGAAGAGGATGAGAAGAGAAAGAGA
The DNA here is from genome assembly GCA_004026605.1 of Ondatra zibethicus. NCBI lineage: Eukaryota > Metazoa > Chordata > Mammalia > Rodentia > Cricetidae > Ondatra > Ondatra zibethicus. The sequence continues at coordinate 48,914 of PVIU01010221.1, forward strand.
ACACAACATATATGAGTGTTCGCCTGCTGGAAGTACAAAACTTCATCTGCAGTGAAGCTGCTGACCAGATGTGTGAAGCTATGTTAAGCAAAGGGATTTATTTTCACCAGGGATCTTTAGCCCCCCCAATCCTAGTGTGGTGCGCTAATCAAACAGAGTTAAGTTTTTTCCTTGTATATACCATGAAAATCTGAAGCAAGTCACTCCTGGGATTTTGCCACAGTCACCAGTTAATTTATTAGTTTTGTTTCTGTTACTGTAATAGATATCACAATCCAAACAACTTGGAGGAGGAAATGGTTTATTTTGCTCACAGGTTATCTATGCCTGTTATCTAGGGAAGCCAAGTCAGGAACTCAAACTGAAACTTGAAGGCAGGAGCTAGAATCCATGGGGAAGACTGCTTGCTGGCTTGCTCTCCACACTTGCCCAAGTTACTTTCTTAAGAAAGTCCAGACCCACTTGCCTGTGGATGGCACCAACTACAGAGGGCTGGTTCCTCCTGCATCAATTAGCAATTAAGAAAATGCATCCCACTAAGATCAACAATTACTAAATGGGATTGCATGAAACTAAAAAGCTTCTGCACAGAAAAGGATGCTGTCATTAGGGCAAAGTGGCAGCCTAGAGAATAATAGATTTTCACCAGCTAGACATCTGATAGAGGCACAATATTCAAAATATATATATAAAAAAGCTCAAAACACTAGATGTCAGGAAAACAACCCAATTACAAAATGGGATGCAGATCTAAACAGTGAATTCTCAACAGAGAAAACTCCGATAGCTAAGAAACACATAAAGAAATGTTAAACATCCTTAGTCTCCAGGAAAAGGTAATTAAAACTACTTTGATTTTTATCTTACACACATCAGAATGGCAATAATCAATAAAACAAGTGACAGCTCATGCTGGCAAGGATGTGGAGTGAGGGGAACAAACACTTATCCATTGATGGAGGGAGTGAAAACTTGTACAGTCACTATGGAAATCTGTGTTGCAGTTCATCAGGAAGATGTAATTGATCTACATCAAGATCTAGCTATACCACTCTTGGGCATGTACCCAAAGGCATTTAATCATACCACAGATACTGTGGGAAATCGTCTTGTACCCTGTAAAGATTTGTTACTTGTACTGGTTTAATAAAATGCTGATTGGTCAGTAACCAGGCAGGAAGTATAGGTGGGACAACCAGAACGAAAAATTCTGTGAATGGAAAGGCTCAGTCTGTAGCCATCACCCAGATGAAGAGGAAACAAGATGAGAATGTCTCACTGATAAAAGGTACCAAGCCGTGTAGCTAACACAGACAAGAATTACGGGTTAATGCATGATGTAAGAGTTAATAAGAAGCCTGAGCTAATAGGCCAATCAATTTATAATTAATGTAGACCTCTGTGTGTTTCTTTGGGACTGAATGGCTGCAGGACCAGGTGGGACAGAAACCTTTGTCAACAAATGGTGTCAACATAGACAACTGCATCCACATAAAATCTGAGAGATGTTGGTAAGTAATTATAGACATAAAAGAACAGAATTAAGCATGGCTTCTTGTTAGCAGCATTTTCTCAGGTGGGCTCCATTTACTACAGACAAGCACATCTTATTTAAGAGAGGCTTCCTGACTCAGTTTGAGCTGCAAAAACCTTTCAGCTCTTTTAAGTGCCCCATCACCACCACCAAACACTAAAATGGTGTTTATGAATAGCTGACAATGCTTCTTGTTTGTTGCAGTACCTTGAAACTCCATAGAGTTGTCACAATAAACACGGCTCCTGCCAGTACCTTCACCATAAAGCTAGACTATCAGAAAGCTAACGAATGGGATGGATCCAGCCATCAAAGCCATGGCTTTAATCCTAGCCATATCACTTAGCAAATTAAAGACTCATGTGATCAGAAAATGTGAGATATACAGTAAAGATAGATTCAGACAAAAAAACACCCTCTATTTTACAGTGTGTTTAAAAATATATGAAGGCTTGGGAGAGAAAAAAAAGGATAAAGTCCTTAAAAGAATAAAGAAAGAAAGAAAGAAAGAAAGAAAGAAAGAAAGAAAGAGAGAAAGAAAGAAAGAAAGAAACAAAGAAAGAAACAAAGAAAGAAGTCAGGTGTGGTGGCACACATCTTCAATCCCAGCATTTGGGAGGCAGAGGCAGGCAGATCTCTGTGAGTTCAGGGACAGCCTGATCTACAGAGTAAAATCCAGGACAGCCAAAAATACATGAATAAACCCTGTCTCAAAAAATCAAAAATTGAAAATAAAAATAAAAGAAATAGAATTTAAAATAAAGCCATGTAAAGATGGAAAAAACACAGAGAATCTGGATACTGTATGTTATTCTGTTGTCTTTGAATTGTTTGATAGCTAACAGCTGCTAAAAGACATTTATTATAAATGCTGCTGGATTAATCCAACATATATGTTTTGAAAATGCCTTGACTTCAAAATTTAAGTCAAAAGATATGTTACTTTGGATAAGAGGTTTTGCTTTTGTTTCCACAAAAAAGGAGAGGCTATGGATTCATTCTGCATTAAGAAAAGTCACATTTGACCAAGGAAGACCCCCTCTGAAAAGTCTCTGATAGGAACAGGTGGACCAGATGATCCAACATTTCAGAGAACCTCTGTTGGAGTTTCCTCTGTCCTCTACATCCATAATAGCCTCAAGACTGCTGGTTGAGATGATCAAGCTCACAGAATATTCCAGTCAGAACTTGACCATAATTCTAAATTTTCTTTAGGTCCCCATATGATTATCAGTGCCCTCAGTCATCAGGAAGTAGCCTAGAAAACTACACCCACTTTCCCAAAAAATGGATTATGGATTTTTTTTCTTTGTTTAGACTGTTGGTTACAAGTTGTTATGGATAATGGTCAGGAAAAAAGCTAAACAAAGGAGATTAGATTCGGAGTTCTTGTTTTGAAAAATAAAGGTGGGGGAAGTACTGAGGGACAATAGCCTTGTACCCTATAAAGATTTGTTACTTGTTTAATAAAATGCTGATTGGCCAGCAGACAGGCAGGAAGCATAGGTGGGGCAACCAGAACAGGAGAATTCTGAGAATGGAAAGGCTCAGTCTGCAGCCATCACCCAGATGCAGAGAAAGCAAGATGAGAATGACTCACTGATAAAAGGTACCAAGCCACGTGGCTAGCACAGACAAGAATTATGAGTTAATGTATGATGTAAGAGTTAATAAGAATCCTGAGCTAATAGGCCAACCAGTTTATAATAAATGTAGAGCTCTGTGTGTTTCTTTGGACTGAAGGCTGCGGGACTGTGCAGGGCAGAAACCTCTGTCAACACACAGAGACACTTGCTTAACCATGTTAATTGCCAGAAATTGGAACCAACTTATATGTCCCTCAACAGAGAAAATGTGGCACACCTTCACAGTGAAGCATTACTCAACTGCTAAACAAATGAACAAAAAACACCCATGACATTTGTAGGTAAATGGATGAAATTAGAAAAAAAATCTTGAGTGAGATATCCCAGACCCAGAAAGACAGATATGGTATATATTCACTTATATGTGGATATTAGCTGTATTAGCTATTAATTCAATGATTTAAAAGGCTATAAGCCATATGACCACACAAGTAAGGTATATAGTAAGGAACTGGAAGGGGGGGGAGTGGCAGATAGATCTCCTTAGAAAGAGAAAATTATGATTTCCAGGACAGCCAGAGATGCATAGTGAGACTTTATCTCAAAAACGAGGGGGGAAGTAAAATAAATAGTTATGTATGAGGTGAGAGGGGAACAAACTGATGATCAAGTGGGGAGAGGGAGAGAAATGGGATAGAAGAGATACCAAAATTAAGAAACATTTGAGAGATAATATGAAAAACTAACATAGTAGAAGCTTCCTGAAATTTATAAATGTATGAAGGCTATATAAATATTATTACCCAAATAATGGGGGAAGACAGCACCTAAACTGGCCATTCCTTGTCACCAAATGAAGCTTTTAGAACAAGGATTGTGTTATATCTAATTGAGTTGTTGGTCAAAGGGGTCTATGGGACCCCCAAACAACCCATGCTATTTCTAAAACTATAGGTTACTCTTTAAAACTGAAAGCAAGGCCCTATTGCTGAAGACAATACCTACTAACTCCTTGAACATGGAGAAGATGAGCTGGTGCCTATACAGAGCCTTCATCCTTACATGTTAGTGCCTTTGGCACATTCCTTTGGTACAGGAAAGTACTTTGCATTGTACCAAAAGAGAAATATAAACATATTTTGATCTACCTATTGATCTACAATCATGACCTGCCTTCAAGATATGCCAGTGCATTGGTAGCAAAATCTTGTGGAAGTAACCAAATGATTTGACTTACAACCCACTCCACAAGAGAGAACCTCTACCTGACACTGCTTGGATGACCAAGAACTTGAGACTAGATAATCTGGGGACCTCAGGTAAAACCAAATAACAAAAAAATTAGCAATAATGTGACTCTTAATAACATTCTGCTACACTTGCACATCAGTGTTTTACTCAGTCATCAGCAGAGAAGATTACTCTTGCAGCAGATGGGAACAAACACAGAGGCCAATAGGCAGTCATTATGCAGAGAGTAAGAGACCTTGGAACACTCAGCCCTAAATTGGATGTCTCCATCAAATACCTCCCCTCAGGACTCAGGTAACCCTTTAGAAAATGAGATAGAAAGAACATAAAAGCCAAAGGGGATTGAAGACACCAAAAAAAGAAAAAAGAAAAAAGAAAAAAAAAGAACCTCTAAGTCAACACGATGAACTCACAGAGACTGAGGCAGCATGCCCATAGCCTGTGTGGGGCTGCACCAGGTTCTCTGCATATATATTATGGCTTCTAGTCTTAGTGATTTTTTTGTGTGTGGAATTCCTAAATGTGTGAATGAGTGGAGTCTCTGGCTCTTGTGCCGTCTTTTGAACTCTTTTGTTTTGTCCAATATGTTAATTCTATTATTGTCCCTTAGAAATCTTCTAGTTTTCTAAAGAAAGACAGAAAAGAAGTGGATCCAGATTGGGAGGGAAAGTGGGGAGGAATAGAGAGGAGTAGATGAAGAGGAAATTGTAATCAAAATACATTATGTGAGGATATATTTTTTATATTCAAGAAAATGAAAAAGAAAATGCCCTGTAGACATGCTCATTGGCCAATCTGACAGAGACAATTCTTCAATTGATATCCTGCCTTCCAGGTCTGCCTATATTTGGGTCAGGTTGATAAAAATTAGCCAGCAAAGTTTATCATATAAAATACTCCCTGGACTGTAAGCGTGTATTGAGGAGATGTCAGAACAATATGGAAATAAGGCTAGGCTCACTGTAGATGCCATTTCTGGATCTTTAATAAAGACCACCTTCATCATGCAATTTCAGTGTTTTGTCCACCTAAGTGTGGTTGGGTGTTTTTGCCGTTACTATGATAGACAATTCGGCAGTAAGATATCATTGATACAATGGATAACATAAGGATTTTCTGATATCAAAGTGGAGAATGTTTCTTCAGGCTATGTGATAGCAGCATAGGAGACAACATGGTTGCCACATGGTTACTACTGTTCTGCCTTCTGAAGATAAAGTGACTTTTGTCCACCAGCATACATATAAGGTCAAAGAGGACACATTTGCCAAGTTCAAAAAACTGCATTCTAAATACCAGTCAGGATTTCTTCTTGCTATAGGGACCAGTGAACACAGCTCACCAGCTGTGAATAAAAGCGTCTGCACAATTATGAGGGTGTGTGCTTATGGCTTACCTCAGCCTTTACAGACCACTCAAGTATATCCTTAGAAAAGAAGTAATTACCTCTGCAACCTTGAATCCTCCATTCAGCAGTATTATTTCTGACTGATTATTTCAGCTAGGATGGAATGGATCAATCTCATGAGTTTGTGTTTAGTTTTTTTATGTAAAAGTTTTCCTCTTATGGCAGCTAGTAGTACTAAATAAAGTTCTACCAAAAACATAGGAGATTCATATTAGTTACTTCTCTCATGGCTGTAGCAAAGCATCTGCCACATTTACAAAGAGAGAAAAGATTTACTTTAGCTGAGACCTCAACCTACGTTCCAGGCAGAGTATCACGGCACCAGAATTTTGTTCAGGAAGCAGGTCTTCAGCTCATGGCAAACTAGGAGCAAAGAGCATGGAGGAGACTAGTGGCCAAGTACAACTTTCAAAGGATATTCCCAGAACCTACTTCTTCCAAATAGGTCTCCTTCCTAAAGTTTTCAAATAGCAATGCCCTACAAACCAAACACTTAACATATAAGTCCTTGAGGAATGATTCATATTCAAACCATAATATTATCTATCCACTCTACTTGGGTCCATAATAATAACTTTAAAACTTGAACCCACATTTGATTGACCACCCTGTCTCCATTGGATCCAACTCCAGCTTGAAATATCCTAGTATTAGGGCCAGACCAAATTCTTCCTCCAACAGCAGAATCCTAAGAGAGCTCCTGTTTGCAGTTATCCACACGAACAACTGCAGGGCATTTTAGGGATGGATCAGAGGAACATTTGATAGAAAGCATTTTGTACAGATTTTTAAGGAGAACTGCTATTTACTAAAATCTAAGTATATGAACTGGTACATGTCTGGACACTGGTGAGGGAGTTTAATTTCCCATCATGACCACTGATCTCAGCCTTAGTCCAATGGCTCTTAACATTTATTCGTTGATAATATAACTTGGAAAATCTCAAATTGAAGGCATTTCCATTCCCATATCCCTTACCAAGGAATACTATAATTTCAGTTATCACCATCTACTCTAGTTGGGTATCATACACTGACTGTGGTATTTTGGCCTGTGCCCTTAAGAGACAGGCCACGCCTACTCCCTTCCAGCTTCCAGCCTGTGACCCCGACTCACTCTCTCTTCCTGTTCTGCTCTCACAGGAGCAGCGGCCGCTTCTCTTCCCTTCCCCCCCCCCCCCCCCCCCCCCCCCGCCAATAAATGGTTAACTTTATATGGTGTGTCTGTCAGTCTCTTGCCATGCCCTCCTGCTACGCTGCACTTGGCCCGGCTGCCTGGCTGCCCGCGTGGTCCCCGGCAGCAAGCTGCTGCAAGCTGAGACCTGGAGACCAGCCGCGTGGTCTCTGGTCTCATGTGCAGCCGTCCGCGTTCCTTCTTTCTTTGAAAAGAACAACATTGATGCCATAAGACTCGGGAAATTGCAACCAAGGATTTTTGGATTTTTTCTACAACGACCTGACACACGTGTTCCATCACTGGCTTCTAATGGTAAGTTTTTCCATTCCAGCCACCTTAACCATTTCCTTGAACCCGAGGAGTTGTCCGGTTGAGCTCCCAGCAACTCCCTGGAGTTCTTGGAGACACAGGGACTGCCCCCCAACCATGGTCTTCAATTTGCTGGCATTCACCTGTGGATTGTTTTCCTCAGCTTTAATTGTGTTTGGAATGGCCCGGGGCCAATTCACCTGCCTGAGGGACCAGGTCCCTCAGATCCCTCTTTCTCTCTTTTTTTCCACTTCTTTCCTTTTTTTTTTCCTTGTAAAAGGCTGCTTGGAGCAACCTCCGGCCTCTCTGGAGATCTTACCTTCCCACCCATGGTCTTTGGCCTTGAGGGGACGCCCTCCCATGGGTCTTGGAAGGTTGCGCTGATTCACACCCCGTCCACAGTCGAGGGACACCTCACTGTGCGCGCTTAGTGGTGTTTCGTGGGTTTACACAATTTCTGCTGTGGGTAGCAGCCATCCATGCCTGTCTCCTGTTTTGTTTTGTTTTGTTTTTAAATTTCAGCCAGTTGATTTTTAATTCCAGCCGTGGCATGGTGCAGTCTTTTTCAGTTCCAGCCTTTTGCTCCCCTCTGCGGCCTGTGCCAGGGTGGCTCAGTCAAAGGGCGGATCACGCCTCTAGGTTTCTCTTATTAAGCTAAAAATACCCACATCTCAAGATTGTAACTTTTCCATACAACATGTGACCGCACTATTTTCTCTGGGGTTGGGGTCAGGAGACTTCGTTGCCATCTTGGCTAAGAGCCAGGTCAGGTGACCAAGTTCCACCATCTTTACTGAGGTATTTCCTGCCTGGTTCTCCAGTGTTAACTTTTTTACCTTACCACCGAGCCAGGTCAGATGACCAAGTTCTCCCATCTCTACTGAAGTATACCCTGCCTTGCCCCCCAGTTTACTTATGTTTTTGTCTCTAAATTCCTCTTGCTGACTCTGTTACATGTGTGTTTTATATAGTGGCATGCCTTTTGGTAGGGCCCACCAAGGCATCCACTTCATCCAATTCCTGTTCACTCTTTCTGTGTGTGATCATGCATGTAACTTAAATGCACCTATACTTAATGTTATAATTCTTCATTACATCTCATTTCAGACTACAAAAACCATAAGTCTCATGTTTTAAGCTGGTATGTACTTTTAAGTTTCTTACAAAATATATTAAACTGTTCTCTACTATTGTCAGTTCTGCCATTAACCTTCTATTGCAAGCAGTTTTTCCTCTTTCTGTCATTTTACGAGCGTAAATCTTACCTGTTAAGTTGGGAGCCAATGTGGTCAAGCTCAGACCCAGATCCCCAGGCAGATTCTAAACTGTAGTTATATCTAATAAACAGCCCTCAACTGCTCAGAGATCTGAGAAATATGGCATTTATTAAAAAACTTTTCATAACAAAAAGAGACAGGTTGGCTTCTGGCAGTAAAACTCTACTTCCTCCAAAGAAGACAGAAGACAGATGGACACAGAACAACGTCCATCCACAATTTGCTGTAACTGCCAAGTGCTAAACGTTGGGCAAAACTGCCTGTCATCTAAACTGAAGATCTCCTGATGTGGACAGAATGGCAGGAATCGACAGCCTAGCTGCTCAGGTCAAGGTAGGCCTGTCTTCCTACAGATTTCTTAGCCCACAGGATCTTTTGCAGCCTGGCAGGCCCTGCGCTAAACAGTGAAAGGCAAATGCGACTTTCAGCGACCATGGAGAATCCTAAAGAGGAGTAGCTCCAGATGCCAACCAAGTAAGTTCTCTGTCATTTTTTAATCAGTAACTCAAGTAAAATTTTATCCTTCTCAAAGATCTCTGATGTAGTTTGATAGATAAAAGGTTTTCTCAGTTTAAAAGAACAACCTTACCAAACAAGTTTCAGATCAAATTTCTCTCTCATGATGCCTTCCATAGTCTTAAAAATATTTTTCAGTATTCAAAAATATTTGTCACAGTCATTCTGACATAAATATGCTACTGTTTATACAATATATATGTCTAAAACTTCTGTTTTCACAAACCCAAAGAATTCTTGTGAGTTCCAGGGAGCTGAATTGAAGGATCCACCTTAAGAAAGGTCAGATACATCCCCCTCCTCCCCAGTGTATCCCCTGGTCCTAAATTTTTTTATTAATTTAACTTTGTCCTCTGTTCTGCCAATACCTCAAACAGGTGTAAGAAACACCAAACATCTCCATACCACAGACACCGGACAAGAACAAAGAGACCAGCCAGCCAGCTGGGGTGACATCACCGACCCGCCACCCGCACCCAGCCTTCTCAGGTTCCCCCAAAGACAATGCCCACAAATAAGCCGGAAGCAGTCTTGAGAATCCGCTGCCCCAATTCCTTCAACCTGTGGTGCCTAATCCCCTGGTTTTTATTATAAAAAGATTTGGGAATGTGGTATTTTGGCCTGTGCCCTTAAGAGACAGGCCACGCCCACTCCCTTCCAGCTTCCAGCCTGTGACCCTGACTCACTCTCTCTTCCTGTTCTGCTCTCACAGGAGCAGCGGCCACTTCTCTTCCCTTTCCCCCCTTCTCTCTCTCTCTCTCTCTCTCTCTCTCTTTCCTAATAAATGTTTAACGTTATATGGTGTGTCCTTCAGTCTCTTGCCATGCCCTCCCCCTGTGCTGTGCTTGGCCTGGCTTCCGGGCTGCCGTCGTGGTCCCTGGCAGCAAGCTGCTGCAAGCTGAGACCTGGAGACCAACCAGGTGGTCTCTGGTCTCATGTGCAGCCGTCCGCGCTCCTTCTTTTTTTAAAAAGAACAACACTGACTACATATACTCCTAGCCTTGATGACAAGTACAATTACTTCCATTTTGTCACTGATGATTAGATATTTCCATATTGCTTCAGCCATGTCCCAAACACATCATCTACAAACACAAGAGCCCAATCTCATATCAGTTTTCCCACTATCGAATATATCTGTACTGACCTATTCAAAAAAAATGCCCCTTCTTTGAGTATTTCCTCGTACCATAGTGACGGGTATGTTTTCTGGGATCCTCTGGGAAACACAGCCAGCTAAACAGTTCTTTGTTCTCTATTATCTCATTTACTTATCTTGTTGCTATGACAAGAAAAAAGCCACCTGAGGGAGGGAGGAAGGATTTACTTTGGCTCACAGTTCCGGGGTACAATCCATCCTGGTGGGAAGTCACGATGACAGATGCTTAAAGAAGCTGATCACATTCTCACTACAGCCACAAAGCAGAGAAATATGAATACCTTTGCTCCTCCTATTTTCTCCTATTTTAAACAGACTAGGATCCCAGCCAGAGGATGGTGCCACCCACAGTGAACAGGTTTCCCATCTCAATGAACTTAATCACAATAATCTCTCACAGGCCTAAAAGCCCATTTCCTAGCTTATTTTAGATCTCAACAAGTTCACATTGAAATTAACCATTATGTTCATTTTCTACAGAAAAGCCACTGAAATAATCCTATTACTCAAGCTTTTTCTTTTTCTCATTGTTTTCCCAATAAAGTGTTATGTGAAATTGTCCTGGGTAGACAGACAAACATTTGTTGACCCCAAGGCAGGGCACATATGACACATCAAAGAAACATTTCATCGAAGGCAATGGCAGTGTACCAATGAGAGTAATAAATGCTAATTAATTGTGGGAGCATGGCCAACTCAAGAATGTGTACACCACTGAAGAAAATCAAGAAAACTCTCACTCCCAGGATCCTTCAGAGAGAGGTGTCTAATGATCCCCTCTTACTCCATAACAGAATATTACGAGGCCAGTCTTGTGCAGGTCTGTAGATAGTCACAGCTGCTGAGCATTCAAGACACCAAGACCATGTCGTGCTTAGAGAAGAGCATCCCACAGCAGATATTTTTCATCTCCACTATTCAGCTTCATATTCAATTTTTAAGGTACTAGTCCTAGAAAAAAAATCCAGGTAATATTTCCATAATATAAATCTAGCATCATGAGTAAATATCTCAATATTAAAAACTGCAGTCATAGGGTTCACACAGTCTCTGTTCCATCACCCTCATTTCTCATTTCCATAAATGTCCAGTTCATAGCAAGCCATGCTGGTCAAATTCTTCATCTTGTGGAGGAGGGATGCCAGCGAATTTTTCCTAGAGTTAATATAATATTTCTCCATTTAGACATCTGTGAGACTGGACCCTGAAAGTTAGTGTGAGGGGACTGAAGGGTTGGTAGAAACCCTTCCTGAGAACAGACAGGTACCACCATCTTGGACAAGATGATCCTGTAGTCTCTAGACAAATAGAAAGTGTTGGCCTCTGTTGGGGAAGGTTCTTGACTGTTTCCTTTTCAGAAATTCAAGTGAATATCTAAATCTAGGATCCTCAGACTTATTCAAATGCCAGTTTGCTAGGTCTCACTTTTTCCTAGCAATCTCCTCACAAAGGACATGGACAGCATGCCCTTTGGTGTACTTGGTCTCCTCTGAAGCTCACTACCTTGGTTTTCTATATGTTCTGAACCATCACTTCAAAAGACATCCCTGCTCTTCAGAGCTGCCATAAGTTCCTTGACATTCACAGTATGCTTGGAATGATCGGTTTCCTGCCAATTATGTTGCTTTGCCAAGAGTTATAATACTTTTGATCACTCCAATATCATTTTTCTTTCTATTCTCTAACCAAGTTTATTGTATTTAGCTGGACTTTCTCAAAAAGTAATGTTGTACCTACTACTTTTTTTTACCATATTCTTATTAATCATCATTAACAATAATACTAGTGAATACAGGATCATGTCCCGAAGATCAGCAAAGGCCTGTTAGTACTTAGGTTCCTTCATGGGAATTAGAGTCTCCTCTTTACTTTCTGGACCCAGATTAAGACCACACTTATTTCCAAATGACTTTGAGCAAATTCCTCAACCTCATTGCCGTTAGTGTCTCTGGATATATATATAACAAGGAAAATGGCAGTAACTACCTACATACCTCGTACAAAGAAAGTTTCAAAGAGTATGCAGTTCAAGTAACATATACAACATATACACAAAATTTGCATGAATTAAATTGTAAGTTCATGTCTTCAGCCAGAAAGAGAGAGAAAGCAAGAAAAGAAATAACAGTTCAACATGTGTGAATTTCCACATTCAATAATTGCTAGCTTGCCTCTGTGACAAGGGAGGTGTGAATCTGCTATTCCCATATTTAGCTCCAGTCGCCCCATCCCCACCTCCATCCCCCACCCCCATGCACCCTCTCAGAGTGAACATTTCACAGAGAAGGAGACATTTATGCCTGAGGCTGTGGTTTACCGCAATAAATGGCACACAGAAGAAAGGTACCCAAGGAACGGTCACTGAGTGACTGTTTATATACTTCTCTCATTATTCTCACCTTCCTTGTCTTGTTAGCAGTCTGTGAACTCTGCCACCCAGCAACTTGTCAGATTTTCTTTTTCAAAGATGGCTGTCATATATTGAAGACACAATCCACTTCAACTAACAGAAGGAAGTCAACATATAAAGAAGGTTTGTTCTTTATATGTTCCCGTGGCTTACTCAAGATTCCAGGTCCAGTGTCAAACATACACCTCGCCTAGAATGAACATCCATTCCCATGCCCCATGCAGAATATAAAAGAGGATATGCCATCTCCACCTTTCTCTCACTCATTAAAGTCCCACCCCATATACTTTGCCTGGATCTTGGGTCACAACTCTCAGCAGGGAAACGATTCTGTCTCACGTTGTTATCTTGTGTGGTCCCTGGGTACTGACAAGCACTATCAGCTGAAAGCTTATTTCTAAAGAGCTCTTTTGTTTACATAGTTAACTCGCTGTGACACCAGTAGTCCTGACAATATTGCAGCGTGCTCTTACCAGCTGTCCTCATTCTCTGCCAGCCTATCTTCCCATGCCAGGTGTAGAGATGAAGTGGATAAATCCTGTCTTTTCGTTCTCTACCCCCCATGCTCTGGGGATAAATGTTAAGGCAAAATTGTAAACACGGCTGGACAATGAAAATGTGGTACATATACACAGAGGAATATCATCCAGCCTTAAAGAAAAAATTAAAATTTGTAAGTAAATGGATGGAACTGGAAAATACAACGAGTGAAGTCACCCAGGCACCCAAACACAACCTTCATGTTCACCCTCATATGTAGGCCATAACTTCAACTCTGGTGTTTTCTGTAACTTGAAGTCATGCGGAAGCCAAAACCCTAGAAACAGGAAAGGAGCGGCACTAAAGGAAGAAGGATAGAAGAATACAGGGGAAGTGAAAGTAGAGGAAGGGTTACTAGAGATTAAACAGGTCAGGCAGGAAGCAGGTTTGGGTAATGGGAAAAGAAGAAGCAGGTAGACAGGAAGTAAAGTGGCAGGGATGGAGAAAGAAGGGGCAAGCAGGCAGGTGAGGCAGGAAGTAGAGTAGTGGGGCTGGAGAAAGAGGGGAACAGCGTTCACTAAAATGAAGGGTGCATAGAGAAGCTACATGGGCAACTGCAACCTTGACTACTAGTAAAAAGTATACTTTAAAAAAAGTGCAAAAAAATCAATGGCAGGTACAGGTTACCTCATAAGAGACGTTAATCCTGGAGTTTCTATAGAGACCCAAAGCAATATAGCCGATTGCATTTGCTCTTGGCTGCCTTCCTAACTAGATAGTAAGATTCTATTTTTCAAAATACTAAATACTTTAGTTGCAAAACATAGAGAAATCAATCCTGAGCTGACTGAGAAAAGTTCCTACTGCTAGAATTGGCTGCTAGGAGAGAAAGGACATCAATGATCTTAGTAAGTTCTGGACGCTGCATGGTATAACACCAATGACCAAGACAAATGGACAATCGTGGCAAGAATTTTTTTGGGAGTGGAGGGTGACTAAACACTCTCTTGATTAGATTTAAGGCCTGCTTCACAGGAAGGAATTCATGCTTGCAACTCAAAACATGCTCAAAAAATATGGCTGAGGAGGAGGAAAACTTAATTCTATTGTTTTTCTAAGTGGTCATGTTTAGCAATCTTCTAAACATTTATGTTTATATCCACAGATTTGCGCTACTCTTATACTGGATTAGAAAAGAATTCTTATCACAGAAGTTAATGAAGGTGGTTAACACAGATATTCAACCATAGGCGTTTCCAAGGCTCAGTGAACCCCGAGGAAGACGTGGGTAGCGAGAATGTAAGAGCTGAAGGACAGGGAAAAGGTACTGAGAAATGCTGCCTTCTGGATATAACATGGCTGTTGGACACATGATCTCATGGCAGGTGTGGATAGCTACAAAAGATTTTCACAAGATCAAGCCAGTAGAAAATTCCAACTTGGAGCAGGATAGGGAGCTCAAGATCCATCTTCTATCTGAGTGGTGATGGGCAGCTGGTGGCTGCTCTGGGAAGGAATCACCTTTCTGTGGGGAATGGCTACTGGCAGGTTTCCATGTTCCAGTGGACGATGACCTCTCAACCCTGGTCATATAGACAGCACTAATAATACTTAGCAAGTTAGAAAGAAATGACATGAATTGAGAGGCTCTGGGAAGTTGGAGGCAGAGAGTAGATATGTATGATCAAAATATCTTGTATATAAATTTGAAAGAATGAAAAAGTCATTAAAAATATAACTCCTCCCAAAGCTTTCTTTTTGATTCAAGAAAAGGAAAACACTCGTTTTTTTTCTATAACAAAACAGTACCAGCTTTCAATACAACATATATACTTCATCTAAATAAATGATTTCTCAATAAGACCAGCAGCACCTGACTTTGGGTAATTTCTCTGTTGTTTGAGTCATTGCCAAGAATAGACAAGGATTTGAGACATGTCAACAAAATTGAAAGATTTGCCTAAGCTCTCCCACCCAGGTAAGAAGGCTTCTGACATAAACACAAAAATGTTTCTACACATTTATTGATACAATGCCTAGTACACAGTATGCCTTTGATTGATGTTGTTTCTAATTATTGTAATTGTCATTTGTTGTTTTCTTCCTGTGTGTCGCCCTACCAACATGCTTAACAAGTGTACACACAGATTCATTCTCTATCTTCCGATCTATGTCTATCTCTAATTTGTTCACAGGTTTGATCCTATAGGGCACTTTCAATAAGGTTCATATTGCCTCAAACTACAAGTCTGAAAGCACTTTGCAAGTCTCTTTGCTTTGCTGCAGGCAAAAAAATAAATGAAAGGAAATAAAATAAATCACCCTGACTGCCCTCTGCTTCGCTAGGGATCTGAAACAGATGTCTGGACAAACCATAAAAGACAAATCAAAGAAAATAAATGGGGAGATTTTACCAACAAATTCTCAATCAAAATTATGAACTGCAGTAATTAAGAGCACTTGTTCTTGCAGGAGGAACAGATTCTTCTCTCAACACCCATGTGACAGTGAGTCCACATACAGGGAATCCAGTAACCTCTTCTGACTTCTGTGGGCATGAGGAATGCACAGACATTAACACAGGAAAACACCCATACCTATAAAAATAATTAAATCTTTAAAAATAAATTAAAGTCAAAAGCTGGTTCCAAGAACTTCTCATTTTGCTTGCACGGCACATGCTTCATAATGTTTGAGAGAGATAAAACAAGTACTATACATATGTAATCTGTGTTATGGAATTAGATCCTCTTAATAATAAAACTGGGAGGGGATCTCCAAAACCCAAATCCGCAGATGATCTTCTCTCTATTCTTACTTTGTTGTCTGGAAACTGTTACAGAAACTAGTGTCCATGAGCACAAGAATGAAGTTTATTCCCTGAATGACCAAATATAATTCAACCATCTCTAGTAATTGTGTTGAAGAATCTGGTAACATTTCTTGGCCCTTCTAAACTTCATTTACCAACCAGATGTGATAAGACCTACATCAAAGAGATAATATGAGACCTGACTTGATACTGTGTTATGAGATAAGCCCTTTATAATTTTTAAAGTATTTCACAGACTCTCTTTTTAGAGCAGGGTGTTATAAGTTCCCCAGTGTGACCTTGAACTTTCAGTCCTCCTGCTTCTGCTTCCAAAGCAACTTGGATTGTAGGCCTATGATAACAGGTCTAGAAAGAACTATATTCATGGATATTTTTGTTTATGTCCTTTCAAGAAGAGCATTGAGGAAGGCCTAGAGAGACAGGCCAGCTTTCCCTGTGGTCCTCGCTGCTATGCTTTTCAGTCAGGCTTCTCCTTCAAAATCAAGGAGCACAGGATCTTAAAGCTCCTCTCCTAAATGGAGACTTTCCCATCATCAGTTGTGAAGTGCCACCTAGCTTCTAGATCTCAGTAAGCGTATATAGAGGACAGCTTTTGTTACAATCATTTTTGTTCATTTTAGAGAATTCCTGTCAGCCACAAATGTCAAACTGGGTCAGAAATGGTAAAGAAGGACTGAGACAGCACAGCACAGTCCTTTGACCCTTTGTAGCATGATTAACAAGCTATTCTTTAGGAAGAGAAAAGAAAAAAAAGATGAATCCTCTCCCAACATCCTCTGATTGGCTTTAAGGGAATGTAAGGCAAACATTTCTGGTGCTAGTATTATGTTTGATTTCCTTTCCGGTATTCACTGACTTTCTTCATTTATAGTAGATGGAATCTTCCTAGGCTCATTGAGGGGAAATATTATTTTGCTGTTGTTATAGAATGGCTAAACTTTATTAAAGAGCCTGATTTGCATTGAAATCCTTCTACATTTGTATAGGAATGTCTCAATAGGTTAGAGAAAGGCAATATCTGTGGATTAAAAAAGTATGCAAGTGAATAAAAAAACTTTAACTCTATAAATGTGAAAGGACTCAGAAATTCTTGCCCTGTGTTGAGGCAAAAATAAAGAACAATTGCCTCTTTTATGTGACCTTACATCTCAGCCTTGTCTTACTAATTGCCAAAGGATAGCCCTCTATAAACACCACCAAGCCAGTGTATTGGGGAAGGCCCGCTTGTTTGTCCCGCTGCCCAGCTCCCAGCTGCCCGCTAGCTTAGCCCCGAAATAATCACACATGAACTGTATTAATTAAATCACTGCTGGACCTGTTAGCTCTAGCTTCTTATTGGTTAACTCTTACATCTTATTTTAACTCATCTCCATTAATCTGTGCATCACCATGAGGTCGTGGCCTATTAGCAAAGTTTCAGCATGTCTATCTCCAGTGGCTCCATGGTATCTCTCCCTGCCTTCTTCCTCCCAGCATTCAGTTCCATCTTCCCTTCCTAGCTAAGCTCTGCCCTATCAGCAGGCCAACGCAGTTTCTTTATTCATTAATGGTAATCACAGCACACAGAGGGGACTCCCACATCACCTGTGGGAAGGATCCATATCACAATTTTCCCTGATCCCAGAAGAGTACTGAAAGCTACCGTAGATCAGGTTTTATTATGAAATTTTATATGTTTCTAGTTAATGTATCCAGAGCAAATATGATTACTTTATAGTCTAAAACATAGACCTGTTGATTTGTAAAAGAATTTCTAGACTGCATGCCCAATCAAAATATGATACTGAAGCTGAAAGTATGCCAATATAGGAAGAGATAGCCCTGTTCTCCCTAGAGGGAGGATTATTGTATCATTTTAATTGCTGACAAGGTTGCTTGTAGACAAAGGTCTTGTCTGAGATGTTTAAGGGGATGATAGGGGAATGTAATTAGCATTGACAGATGTCTACCTCATGAAAAAGAACTGCACAATGCAGAACACATGTAGATTTATGTCGCTTGCCTCAACACCCTTGAAATAGACGTCTTATTCTACAAAAAGGACCTCTAAGAGTCAGTGTAACTGAGTCACGAGTGCTTACAATCTCTTCAAAGAAAAAAAAGTGTTGAAATCAATAAAATATTATGTTTGTGACTCAAAGAATAAACAGAGTCTGCAGAGCTTCTGCCCTTCTGAGCCATTAGAACTTCTGACACAGTTCTCCAAGCAGCTTGTTATCATGTCAGATGATGCCATGGCAGACTGCAAAGTTGTTCAGTGGATATTAGAACAATTAGTTAGACAGATCTGGATTTCAGTGCCCACAGGAAGCAGAGATGAGGCAGTTGTGGTTTGTTTTTTGTCACTGTGGTAAATAACATGATCAAAAGAAACATAAGAAGAGAAGGGCTTATTTAGCTTACAAGTCCATGTCACAGTCCATCAGTGAGGAAAGTGGGGGCAGAAGCTCCAGCAGGAACATGGGAGCAGGGACTGTGCACAGAACAAAGTTGTGTGCTGTCTTGTTTCTAGGCTCATATTCAACTGTCTTTCTTATACACCCCTTGCCTCCTGCCTAGGGATGGCACTACCTTCAGTGGATTGGGTCCACCTGCCTAGGGATGGCACTACCTTCAGTAGATTGGGTCTACCTGCCTAGGGATGGCACTACCTTCAGTAGATTGGGTCTACCTGCCTAGGGATGGCACTACCTTCAGTAGATTGGGTCTACCTGCCTAGGGATGGCACTACCTTCAGTGGATTGGGTCTACCTGCCTAGGGATGGCACTACCTTCAGTGGATTGGGTCCACCTATATCATTTAACAATAAGAAAAGTGACTCACAGACATTACCACAAGCCAATCTGAGGGAGGCATTTCCTCAACTTTTTCCTTATGTGTCAAGTTGACAACCAAAATCGGCCATCACAGAGGCCAAAACAGTATTGAAAACATTCCTTCAATTACATCTCTGAGCATCATTGCTTTTGAGATAGAGTTAGTTTTCACTGATGAATATACTTTAGGCCCCTTTTCTCAATATTTTCCCTATATGAGCCCAATTTTTACTTAAATTTGTTGATCATGGCATTATTTATTTTAACTTTTATTAAAGATTTAAAATAGAAGTCAAATTTTAGTATGTTAAGTAAAATCAAAGCCACCTTTTAGATCATTGTAGAATAATCTTATGTGCTACAATTCAAAACATAATGCTTCCTTGAAGTTGGCCAGATGTGTGACCCCTTATTCAGCTCAGTATCCAGAGCAAATGTTTGTGTCAGGATGTGCACACAGACGTGCTGTGTCATGCTCCACTAACAACTGCCCTTTAAGTTCAGAGGGTTCAGTTGGCAAAGTCAGAACTGATATGAAACCCCAGGGCTGCCCTCGCTTCAAAAGCAGCAGAAGCTTCCTGGCAAGACGCAGGATAACTGTTACCACAGGCTTCTCTCTCTTCTGATCACTCTGACCCATGATTGCTATTCCTGCCCTTGGAATTACTGAGAACTAAGCAAAAACAGTGGCTCTTCCATCATCCATTATGCCTTTGCACAAGAGAGCCAGCTACACCTACTTCTAAGCTTGCAGACCCCGTAGGTTCAGCTGCATAGCAGCTAACATTTAAGTAACTGCCCTCAGGACAGCTTGTTACTGACCTGCTTAGAAAACCTTCTAAAGCTGAGACTTGCATTTTAAAAAGATGCAAAGCATTTAAAGTCCTGGAGAACAAGGACATATCTTAATTACCTCTAGTTCCCCAGAAAACTCTACAAAGTAGGGTAGGCACTAAATATACATTTGCTAAACTGAAAGAAAAGTTTGTTCTGTTCAGAAGAGAAAAAAAAGTCTCTATAACGTATCATCGTGATTCACTTCAAAGAAGAAAACACATTAGAAGTTTTCATTAAGTATAGAAGTGTTCTTAGTGTTTCCTTCCTGGGCAGGAAATAGAAAGCTATGTTTGAAATCCTTCTGGAAAGATCGGATGACAGCTAGGTCTTGTGTAATGAGGAGAGTCGGCATTTACAAGCAAGATCGAGCTGCAGATGAAAATCAAGCTTGTGTGAACACAGGCTCACACAATCACCACACCCCCCATACACATGCACACCATCCCCCCACTGCCTCTTCATTAAGTCAACTATATCTGCTAGTGTCTGGAAATGTTTAATTGTGCAATGTTGAAAACAGGCTGTGTTTGTGTGTCTGCCTGCCTCTCTCTGTCTCTCTCTGTCTCTGTCTCTCTCTCTCTCTCTCTGTGTGTGTGTGTGTGTGTGTGTGTGTGTGTGTGTTTAGGCATAGGAGAG
The DNA here is from genome assembly GCA_004026605.1 of Ondatra zibethicus. Classification (NCBI taxonomy): domain Eukaryota; kingdom Metazoa; phylum Chordata; class Mammalia; order Rodentia; family Cricetidae; genus Ondatra; species Ondatra zibethicus. The sequence continues at coordinate 69,144 of PVIU01010221.1, forward strand.
AGAGAGAGAGAGAGAGAGAGCTCCTAACACCAAATATATTAAAACTCAGTGACTCTTCTGCATGGCAAAACACTGAGTAATTACCCGAGCCCAGACATTTCTTTACACATGCTTTCTGCAATCTTCCACTTTGTTATTTATGGAAAGATGGGGGGCAGGGAGCAGGCAACTCTTGCCATGGCAACCCTTACAGAACATGTTACACTTAATACTATCTGTCACTGCTTAGATGAGAGCACTTCTCGTGGTGTGGGTGAGGAAGGAGCATTTGGCTTGATTATATGCGAGTCTAAAATATACCGGGGAAACATACTAAGAGATTAAAGAAGACAGGCTTTGTGTCGTCCGTGAAACAGCCCTGAAGCTTCCTTCACGTTACCAACCATATCTCTTGTGGATGAACTGATAAATAGGTAACGTGATCACCAGTGTCCTCATGAAAAAGAGAACTAACTACTGTCCTGAGATTGAAGCTGGAGAGCATGTTTGTTCCTTCAAACAGGAAAACTATCTTTCCAGCAGTTGTTTCCTTTCTCGTATGCACTCCCTGTTGCGATGGAGCTAAGTAACTTTCAAATCATTTGGTCAATTCACTTTTAGGCAGAAAACACCTTTGCTCTTTCTCCTAGCTTTGCTTTTAATTACCTTCTTTGGCCCCTAGATTGACTCCCCTTCTTCAGAGAAATTTTGTAGAATTGCCTGTGAATTGTGAATTCTTACAGATGGCAGGCAGCATGATTGTAGAGCGCCTGATGCTTGGAGAGGCCATTGTTCTGATAAAAACACCCTGATGTAAAGCTCCTTTGGAGGAAAGAATTTGTTTGGCTCACAACTTCAGATCACAGTAGGAATTGAGGGAAATCAAGAACTCAAGGCAGAAACATGAAGGAAGCCTTACTTGCTACTCCACACAACATTACCCCCAACCAAAAAAACTATTGTCAGGTTTATGGAGGGATTTTTAAACAGAAAAAAAATCTTCATATTCAAGCAACACAAATGCCAAACAAGAAGAATATCAAATTTAAAAAAAACACAAAAAGGAAAGCAGAATATCTACATAAAATTACGATTAGGTATCAGTCAATCTACCCATGCACGCGAATGCTCATGCCAAACAACATACATGAAAAGGACCAAAACCTGGGAAATCTGTTTAAAACTGAATTTAAAACTGAATATAAAATTATATCTTTAGGGGGCAGAGACATAGCTTAATTTGTGAGGTGCTTTCTTCTCAAGCCCAAAGTCCAGACTGCTGGCCTAGTCAGCTTACCAAACTCCAGCACACTGAAAGACCTTGTCTCAAAAGACAAGGAGGAGAAGACCAGGGAACAACACCCCAACCTGACCTCTGCCTACACATGCATGCAGGCACAGGTGTACACACACACACCCACACATGTCCATATGCACACTCAGGTGTGCTCACGCCATACTGCCTTTATGTGAATCTAAGTTGTAGTTAAAACTCAAATACATATATGCAGATGCGGACACATGGTGAGGGGACAGTTTTAAAGATGGGTTCCTTAAACAATTTAGCAAATATCTAAGCTTGTGATATATAAAACATCCTAGAGGAATCGACAGAAAAAAGGAAAATGAAAGAGACAAATTCGCTCAAAGCATGTTATGAGGTTATTATAACCATGACAGCTGAACCAGAGAAGAATGGGAAATTATAGACCAATTTAATCATGAATACAGATTCAAGCCCTAAAAGGAATTTTGAGGAAGAAGAATCAAACAATTAAAGGAAAAATCATTTATAAAGGGATTTCAAAGATGCTTTAACCCACGGAGAACAAGTAGTTTAAAACGCCACATCAAGAAAGAAAATGTGTTAGATACAGGATGTGCAAAACGTACCTTTACTAAACTCTAATAATTTTCAAAGACAAGAATTCTTAGGAAGATGAAGATGAAAGGAATCATTCTCAACTTTGAAATGGTTCCTTTTAACTACAGAAATTTTATATTTATATTGCTTTTATTAGCTACTATTCTGAGATCCTAAAGCAGTACAAAAAGATAAAAAACCAAATTAGGAGTATAAAAAAACTTTATATTTTTGTCAGTTTTTATGATGGAAACTTAAGAGGTTTGATAACTAAATTTTAATTATTAATAAATCTGTTGAGCTAGTTTTCTTGACCTGAGTATATTATGCCAATGATAAACAAATTCAAGCAAAATTTGAAAACATAAGATAGTGGGAATATAACTTTTTCCCTTTACTTTAG
>PVIU01010222.1:0-12979 GCA_004026605.1 Ondatra zibethicus
CCTTAATGTAGATATCTTATTCCCTTCTCCAATATCCACCTTTCCTCCATTTCCACCCTCCCACTCCCCCAAGCTCTCCCCAGTCCTTCCCTTCTCCTTCCCCCCTCCCCTTCCCCTACCTCCCACCCCCACCTCTGTCCCTTCCCCCGTGCTTCCAACTTTTGCCTGGCGATCTTTTTGCTTCCAATTTCCAGGAGGATCTATATATGTTTTTCTTTGGGTTCTCCTTGCTATTTGGCTTTTCTGGGCTTGTGAGCTACAAGCTTAGTGTCCTTTGTTTTATGGCTAGGGTCCACTAATGAGTGAGTACATACCATAATCGTCTTTTTGTGTTTGGGTTACCTCACTCAGGATAGCGTTTTCTATTTCCATCCATTTGCATGCAAAATTCAAGATGTCATTGTTTTTTACCACTGAGTAGTATTCTAATGTGTATATATTCCACATTTACTCGATCCATTCTTCCATTGAGGGGCACCTAGGTTGTTTCTAGGTTCTGCTCTTACAAATAATGCTGCTATGAACATAGTTGCACAAATGCGTTTGTAGTATGATTGGACTTCTCTTGGGTATATTCCCAAGAGTGGCATTGCTGGATCCTGAGGTAGGTTAATTCCCAATTTCCTGAGAAACCGCCACACTGATTTCCAAAGAGGTTGCACAAGTTTGCATTCCCACCAGCAATGGATGAGAGTTCCCCTTACTCCACATCCTTTCCAGCATAGGCAATCGTTGGTATTTTTGATTTTAGCCATTCTGACAGGTGTAAGATGGTATCTCAATGTTGTTTTGATTTGCATTTCCCTGATGACTAAGGAAGTTGAACATGACCTTAAGTATCTTTTGGCCATTTGAACTTCTTCTGTTGAGAATTCTCTGTTCAGATTATTACCCCATTTTTTAATTGGGGTATTTAGAATTTTAATGTCTAGTTTCTTGAGTTAAAAAGTAGCGGCAGCCCTCTGGCTCACTCTCTAGCTTCCGGCTCCCTTTCAAACTGCTAGACTCTCTGTTTCCTGTTTGCTACTAGAGGATTGTGGTGTAGGACGGTGTTCTGTAAGATTTTACCCTCCAATAAATAACCCCTTTTAATCCAAACTGGTGTGGGATTGTTTTGTGGCATTATTAAGCAGGAACAAAACTTTGTAGGAGGAAAAGTCACTTCTCACAGATTAAGGCATTTTATATTCCAGAGCAACTGATGTGTTTGGGTTCCTGTAAGAAGTACTTGCTGTTTATGAACTGCAATAAGAAGAAATTAGGTTTCACAGATTTTGAGGGAAACCTCTTTATTTGGGGATTAATAATGGAAGATAAAATACTAGGAAAATTCCAGCATTCTAGACACAGAAATATGTAGATCTATGTGACATTAGGTGCCAGTCTATTCTACATAACAAATTCTAGGCCATCGATGGATACATAGTAAGACCCTGTCAAAGTAAAATAAATAAGGTTTACTTAAAAGATCATGGGTAAAAATTGTGTATCCTTTAACTGATTGGTCACTGATTTTAAAAATTGAGAATATAAGAGCAATATTTGGGAGAGTGAAAGTGAAAATTCTTCCATAGTGGATAATATTGTCTGCTCATTCAAAATCGTTTTTGTTTTAGTATTTAGGTTTTATTAAGAGAAAAATCACATGGACTTTGTACGTGGAGTGAAATAATCATTCATTAGAAGGTCCTCAATAATATGACACCCAAGGAAGAAAAAATAGGCAATAACTGGGGCAAGGGAATAGTATCAGACTCCTCGAATTTGCTGGGCTGAAACAAAGGGTAAAGATGACTACAAAGATCTAATTAATTATAAATTATAAATCAAATACCAACATTCAGATGTGTTCAAGGCAGTTTGGCCTGGGATCATTTTGACAACATGATTGACGGCAATTTCCATGTCTACTGATTTCCTTAAAGTTAGTGAATGACCCTGCCTCATGTACCCTGTATACCCTTAATCAGGATATGGGCAGTATAACACACAGTTCATATGCAGGCTGTTCCTTCTGAACTTTACTGCTTTATTGTTTGATGCATATTATGTTTCTGCCATGTGTAATGAGCTACCTCAGTAGTAAGCTACTTCTGATCCCTCCTCACCTGCAGATCTCTAAATCATCACCTCATGTAACATGAGGGCCTGCTAGTTGGGGTTTTCTTCCTGCCCAGTTCCCACAGCCAGCAAGTCCCAAAGAAATTACACAGAGGTTTATATTAATGATAAACTGATTGGCCCATTAGCTCAGGCTTCTTCTTAGCTCTTGTAGCATATATTAACCCATTACTCTTATCTATGTTAGCCACATGGCTCGATACCTTTTTCAGCGGGGCAAGTCACACCCTGCTTCTTCCATGGTCTGGGGAGGAGTGCCGAGAGAGCTTCCTGCTTCCCAGAATTCTCCTATTCTCCTTGCTCCGCCACTACTTCCTGTCTGGTTGTCCCACCCATTCATCCTGGCTAATGGCCAATCAGTGTTTATTTAAATCATGATTGACAGAATACGGACAATTCTTCTGCACCAACCTCATCTGCTAAGTGTTGCATTTGCCTCTTTTTAATTTGGTATCATATTAGACTCTAAAGATACCCAATGTCAGAGATCTTTGAACTGGAACTTCATCTGCTTTTTGCTTCCTCAAGATTAAGTATATTTTCTCCAACATAGTAAAGGTTCAAAATACCTTTTACAAATAATTAGATGCTTGTCAAATTTAAATTAAATTTGAATTATGTATTCTAATTACACTATATCATTTATATTTATTATATAATATTTATTACATATTCAACTAATAGTCTAAACTTAAAATAGACATAGAGCTGGGTATAGTCACAAACCTTTATAATTTAAGCAGTTTAGTGGTAGAAGCAGCAAGATCAGAAATTAAACTGCACAAGACCCTATCTCAACAAAAACAAAACAAATACTAAACATGCAGGGAAGTCCATTATATCAACAAATCACCCAGTACTAGATTCCATTAAATACATCAATAAAGGATCATTACTTATTAAAATCATTCAACTATTACAAATACTGTGAATTGGACCTTAAATGGTATATTCATTTTATTTTTATCTTTATTTGAAAAATGGAAATATTGTGCTTAATTTTCATCTACAAAATGTAATCTTTAAAGCTTGGAAAAACATTATCCTACAGAAAAGAAATTATGTTTCCTTTGCTTAGCTTTGTACCAATTATAAGATTTTCTTTAATGAATGGAATTATAAACACTGAAGTTTCAGAACTTTAAGCATTTATTTGTTTTATTTCCTCTAATGCCCTTTCTGAAGGCGCATTTAATTACCTGTAAAAAAAAATACCAGAAAATTAAATTGACCTACTAAATCCAGAACATTGTATATTTGAGGAAGTTTGACTTAGGATGAGCTATTTGAGAGATGACAGGAAACTGCCCACAATGCAACTTTCTAAGGGCCTCAGCCTTGAAGAAACAGAGAAGGAAAGACATGTATGAAGATCTGCCAGTAATTCTTCTGACACTGAACACATCAGTCTTCCTGTCCCTCATGGATATAATCCGTTTGCACAAGTTCCCATGCATACCAAGGACTCTGGGAGCAAATGCAGGTATCTGTATTATAAAATGGATTTGTAAATCATATACCCTAGATTATTGATTCCTTTTTTTAATTTTTTATTTTTCCATTCAAAAATTGACCCTTCCTCCCTTTCTCTCATTCCCCTCCGGCTCCCCCACTAACCCTCCTCTCTCCCCCTCCATCCTTAAGAGAGGGCAGGGTACCCTGCCCTGTGGGAAGTCCAAGGCCCTCCCCACTCCGTCCTGGCCTAGGAAGGTGTGCATCCAAGTAAACTAGGGTCCCAAAAAGCCAACACATGCAGAAGAGACAGGTCCCAGTGCTATTATCGATGGTTTCTCAGTCCGTCCCCATTGGCAGCCACATTCAGAGAGTGCGGCTTGATCACATACTCGTTCAGTCCTGGTCCAGCTGGACTTGGTAAGCTCCCATTAGATCAGGCACACTGTCTCAGTGGGTGGACCAACCCCTTGCGGTCCTGAGTTCCTTGCTCATCTTCTCCCTCCTTCTGCTCTTCAACTGGACCTTGGGAGCTCAGTCCATTGCTCTGATGTGGATGTGGGTCACTGTCTCTATGTCCATCCATCGGGCGAAATTTCTATGGTGATATTCAAGATATTCATCAGTGTGACTATGGGACAAGGCCAGTTCAGGAATCCTCTCCTCTGCTGCCCAAGGACCTAGCTGGGGACATCTCTGTGGACACCTGGGATCCTCTCTAGAGCCAAGTCTCTTGCCCCCCCCCAAAATGGCTCTCTTAATGTAGATATCTTCTTCCCTGTTCCAATATCTGCCCTTCCTCCATCTCCACCCTCCCACTCCTCCAAGCATTCCCCAGTCCTTCCCTGCTCCCTTCTCCTTCCCCCTTTCCCCTTCCTCCAACCCCACCCTCACCCCTAACCCCACCCCCGTGCTCCCAACTTTTGCCCGGCTAAACTGTTTGCTTCCCATTTCAAGGAGGAGCTATATATGTTTTTCTTTGTGTTCTCCTTGCTATTTGGCTTCTCTAGGGTTGTGACCTATAGGCTCAACGTCCTTTGTTTATGGCTAGAGTCCACTAATGAGTGAGTACATACCATATTCATCTTTTTGGGTCTGGGTTATCTCACTAAGGATAGGGTTTTCTATTTCCATCCATTTGCATGCAAAATTCAAGATGTCATTGTTTTTTACCACTGAGTAGTATTCTAATGTGTATATATTCCACACTTTCTTTATCCATTCTTCCATTGAGGGACACCTAGGTTGTTTCCAAGTTCTGGCTATTACAAATAATGCTGCTATGAACATAGTTGAACAAATGCTTAAAATCAGGAACAAGACAAGGCTGTCCACTCTCTACATACTTCTTCAATATAGTGCTTGAAGTTCTAGCAATAGCAATAAGACAATGTAAGAAGATCAAGGGGATTCGAATTGGAAAGGAAAAAGTCAAACTTTCGTTATTTGCAGATGATATTATAGTGTACATAAGCGACCCCAAAAATTCTACCAAAGAACTCCTACAGCTGATAAACACCTTCAGTAATGTGGAAGGATACAAGGTCAACTCCAAAACATTGTTAGCCCTCCTATACACAAAGAATAAAGAAGGAGAGAGGGAAATCAGAGAATCATCACCTTTCACGATAGCCACAAATAGCATAAAGTATCTTGGGGTAACTCTAATCAAGGAACTGAAAGATCTATTGACAAGGACTTTAAGTCTTTGAAGAAATAAATTGAAGAGGATAACAGAAAATGGACGGATCTTCCATGCTCTTGGATTGGTAGGATCAACATAGTAAAAATGGCAATTTTACCAAAATCAATCTATAGTTTTAATGCAATCCCCATCAAAATCCCAACAAAATTCTTCACAGACCTTGAGAGAAAAATAATCAACTTTATATAGAAAAACAAAGAACCCAGGATAGCCAAAACAATCCTATACAATAAAAGCACTTCCGGAGGCATTAACATCCCTGTCTTCAAACTCTACTACAGAGCTACAGTAATGAAAACAGCTTGGTATTGGCATAAAAACAGAGATGTTGACCAATGGAATCAAATCAAAGACCCCGATATTAACCCACAAATATATGAACACCTCATATTTGACAAAGAAGCTAAAATTATACAATGGAAGAAAGAAAGAATCTTTAACAAATGGTGTTGGCATAACTGGTTGTCAACCTGTAGAAGAATGAAAATAGATCCATATCTATCACCATGCACAAAACTCAAGTCCAAATGGATTAAAGACCTCAATATAAATCTGACCACACTGAACCTGATAGAAGAGAAAGTGAGAAGTAGCCTGCAATACATGGGCACAGGAGACCACTTCCTATGTATAACCCCAGTGGCACAGACAGTAAGAGCAACAATGAATAAATGGGACCTCCTGAAACTGAGAAGCTTCTGTAAAGCAAAGGACACAGTCATTAAGACAAAAAGGGCATCCTACTGAATAGGAGAAGATTTTTACCAACCCCACATCAGACAAAGTTCTGATCTCCAAAATATATAAATAACTCAAGAAACTAGACATTAGAATTCTAAATAACCCAATTTAAAAATGGAGTTATGATCTGAACAGAGAATTCTCAACAGAAGAAGTTCAAATGGCCAAAAGATACTAAGGTCATGTTCAACTTTCTTAGTGGTCAGGGAAATGCAAATCAAAACAACTTTGAGATACCATCTTATACCTGTCAGAATGGCTAAAATCAAAAACACCAAGGATAGCCTATGCTGGAGAGGATGTGGAGAAAGGGGAACACTCATCCATTGCTGGTGGGAATGCAAACTTGTGCAACCACTTTAGTAATCAGTGTGGCGGTTTCTCAGGATATTGGGAATCAACTCACCTCAGGATCCAGCAATACCACTCTTGGGAATATATCCAAGAGATGCCCAATCATACTAGAAAAGCATTTGATTCTTTAACTGTGAGTTAAACCATCATTTACTGAGAAATATGTTCTAGAATAAATAGAGTAAATATTGTCAAAATGTGGTATTCACAGAAAAACAATGCACGATATATAAGCCCTCACACACTTCTTAAGACAAGAGACATCAATGAGTGTGTATCACATAAGGCTAAAAGGATCACTCACAGTATACAGGATGGGAACTCTTGATAACTGGAATAGTATTCTCATGTAAATGGATATTTTCCATAACATCTTGATCATTTTGTCTTCTTGCAATAATTTTGCAATGAATTTGTATGTTAGCTTTCAAGTTACATGTGGTGAATGGGATCATTCCCATATAGTCTTTGAATTCATGCCTTTAGCTGATTATACACAGAATTTAGTATGATTTAAAATGTATATTTTTAAATTTGACTTTCATTTTATTTCCTTAACAGACTCTATAAGTAATTTTGAGTACTGGAAACATATAGGTATAGGGAATACATAATCTTTTAGGCAGACATGGGCCTGCTACTTCCTTGCCTTGAAGAAATTACTGTCTTTCTGGTCTGCAGTTTCTGCATCTTGAAGATGGGGATGTTTTTATCTATTATGTTCTCAGAAATAAATTAAGTGCATATATTGTAGGAGATGAACAAAAGCTCTTCTTAGGTTGTCTTTATAAAATGAAAATGGCAACCATTTCGTGAATGATATGTTTTACATTCTTATATTGAAGTATAAGAATTTGTCAATATTTACTCTTTTTATTTTTCATTCATTATATATGTTCTTTGGTTGTTCCAGACATGTGCATAATACATACTTTTTACTCTCTTCTGTGATGTTAAATGCTTCTCCCCTCTGTCTGTCCTTCCTCTTGCCTATAAATTGTTGTCTGGCATTCCTGTCTTATTTCTGTGTGTATGAGAGAGAGAGAGAGAGAGAGAGAGAGAGACAGAGAGACAGAGAGACAGAGAGACAGAGAGAGAGACAGAGACAGACAGAGACAGAGAGAGGCTGTGTTTAATAGGAATATATGTGTGATCACAGGTTCAGAGCTATACACAGGAGCCTAGTTGATTGAATAGTGGGTTTATAACTGAAGAGTTACCTGAAATCTATCGGCATTCAGTAGTTCAGTAGTAATGGATAGAGACATCAGCCTACCCTCCATAAGTGATTGACCATTGAGACAGGACTAAGCTTGTACAGGCCCCGTCCAAGTAACCATAGCTTGTGAAAGATCCTAATTACAATGGTTGTGTTGTGCCTAGAGTTATCATTTCACAGACCTTCATCCCATTTTCTGATCCTTGTGTTCCTCCTGACTGCCATTCCACACTGTTCCCTAGCAGTTAGAGATGGTGATCTAAAGCTTTCATTAGGGCTCTGCTCTCAGCTCTCACGCGTTTTCAGAATCTCAGTCTGTCGTGAATTTTTGCATCTGCCACTGATGAGCTTCTCTGCTTAAGTCTGAAAGTAGTTTTTGTCTGTGTGTCTGAACATAGATATTTAGAAGGGAGTTTGACATTTCATTAATTTAGTTAAACAGCTTACAGTAAGTTCTCCCATTGAGCCTAAGTCTTTTCCAAGCATGAGCTGTTGGCTTGGATTCTCTCTTCTGGTATGGTCCTCTAATCCAGAGTGCTTGGTTGCTTTCATGAATTCATGACACTATTCCCATGCAGGTACATCTTAATCAGCAGGTTTGTAGACCATAAAATCCACAGCTGGGTAAGACTGTTGTTGATGTCTTTTTTTCATCCCGGTGTCACCCTTCTGCATCTTACTCTCTGATGCTTTTTAACTTCATTAGAATGGAAGAAGTTTCTAGATTGGCCTCTATATAACTTACAACAGAGGTGTGCAGCATCTTTAGAAACATGGCCTTATTTTTTAGTTCTGGTGGGCAAGAACAGTTCCAACAAGAGCCTTAGTGAACGTGGTGGGGGGTTGCAGGGGTTCTGACAAACAAATTGGCAAACTCCTACATATGTTATTACACACTCACCAATGAAAATTTTCTTCAGTAACCCACTGCTATTGGGATTAACGTTATCTAGCCCTGAAGATATATCCCTTTAGTCATTTTTGTGTTTTAAATGCATTTTGTTTTTAATCAAGGCCTGGAGACGTTCCAGTACAGGCAAAGCTACATAATAGAGAGACCCTGTCTCCAAAAAATACATATTAAAAAAACATGAATTTTTTGCTTACTTGTGCATATGTAGTGTATGAATGTGTGTGTGTGTGTGCGTGTGTGTGTGTGTGTGTTTACAGATGCGTACCACTGTACATGTGTAGAAATCAGAGTACAACCTTGATGAATAAGTTCTCTTTTCACTTGTTGAAGCAGTCTCTTTGTTTCTGCCATGCTGCATACTCCTTGACAGCTGTCCTGTAAGCTTATTCGTTGTCTTGTCTCTACTGTCTATCTCATCAATAGTTCTGGGATCAAACCTGTTCATTACCACATCTGATTTTATTTTATGTATTCTGGTGATCAATCTCAGGTCAACAATTACTTAGCTGCTAAACAATCTCATTGGCCTCATTATTTTTTTTTGTATGAAGACAGAGCTGTATGAAATGAATTTAGTTCAGTGACTATTTGCAAATCTCTGGAATATACGGATTAATAGTGTAGATTCACTGTCTTGCTGTAACCCTGAAACATCTATTTGTGACGGTCATCACCAGTGGTGGAAGAGTTTCTTGTAAACAACTATTTTCCAGCCATCAGTACCATATTTATACCTTGATTGTACTCTTCAGTGTTTAGAGGAAAGGTGTTTTAACTGAAAGGAGGCAAGCAACAGTGGGAGGATCGTATTAGCCCAGGCGTGCATTTTTCATTTACTATTCTATTTTTGCTTTTTGCTGTTTTGCTTGCCATGTTTCTATTCATTTTAGTTTTCAGCACTAGAAAAGGACACAGGATCCCTTGGAGCTTTGCTTTTATTGTCATGATAGTAGCATGAATTGTTCCTTGAGTGCAGATCCCATCTCAATTCTGCAGCCTTTACTTCCTGATGGCTGCAGTAGTTATTCTAAAGAGCACTGATATTTGTCCTATCTTTAGAATATTGGCTTCTTCCACCTTTTCGTTTTTTTATTCTGACTTGTCTTTTGCCTGGTGTGTTGGAACGTGTGAGGTTAAAAAATTCTAAGAATAAGGAGGAATCTAGACATTCTAAAACTATTGAACTTCCTGTTCAGATGTTCAAATCAGAACTGAGGGACCAGCTTCACGTTGCCTGATGGCATTTGTCTTCTAATAAGCGTGTTGACGAGGATGACCTTAATTAAGAAGAACCACTGTTAGCTGGAACTTCTCCCCAAGTAGTGCAATAGTACCAGACTTAAGTTAATCAGACAAGTTCACACTAACACTCATGACTTTTCACTTTAATATCTGCCAGCAGCACACAGAAATACCATACAACTGCTTGCCATACTGTGTTGTGCTCTGTATCTCACATTCATGCCACCATTTTCTTTGCCGTGAATGTCTTTGATGTTGACTCCCCTTGTTTCTCAGGCTCTGAACCTGGAACGTGTTTTTTAAATACCATTTCTTAAATGTTTTGTGACATATAACCATGCTTCAATTAAGTCAAGACTATCATTGTAATATGCCATTGATATTTGGCAATTTCATCTTTTTGTTGTTGTGGAAACATCACATAATCTGCTTATGCAAGGATGCTATATTTTGCTGCATACCTGCTCTGTATACTATATACTTTTGAACATATCTGTGTGCTCAAGCCCAGGGTAACCAGTGAGTAATTGTTTCTAATGACGATATTCATTGTAAATAGGAACTATCACAAAGGTTTACTTGTCAGGGTCCAAACCCAGCCCCAACATAAACTATCTCTCTGGACTGGTGTGGAGGCATAGGAATAAAGTCACAACTCAAATGGCTTTATCGAGAGGGAGATTCTCAGTGATCCCTCAGGAAAACCTGAGTTCACATCCTGAAAAATTCCTCTCGTTTATTCTCCAAAGAGCCTTTACACTAAAACGTAAACTGAGGAGGGAATTTATTAACATTCTGTTTTCTAGGTAACCAGATGAATGGCTTTAGTTACATCTACATCTTTGACCAAACATTTTTATGTTCACTTTGTCATGTCTCCCTGTCTTCCTGCTGTGTATGCCAGCTCTGTCACATAGGCCTAAATTAGCATCTCTATCCCAAGCATCCTCCAAATTACAAAGGAGCTAAACAACATCCTATCCCTTTGTTAGGGTAGCGACAGCCTGTGTAGAAGGCTATGTTACTACCTCAGGTACAAAACTGTAGCTTGAGAGCCTGACTTCCATACCATATAGAAATATGGGCCTACACTTACACAGTTTTGTTTTGTTTTTTTAAGAAAAGCAATGAGTCACTGCACTATGGTCACTCATCAATGGTAACATATATCACCTATTTTTGAAGTCATTCAAAAGTTGGAAAGTAAATTGTATTGTTTAATTAATCAGTCCACCAGAAAATAAGTCCAGCCATAACATCTCATTTTCTGAGCACATACTTTCATATAAAATTGGTAGCATATTTTACAGAGTATGGAAGATTTTTTTAGATGGTTGAATTCCCTACAGAGAGGAGCTTTTTTGCAGTTTTGTTGTTGTTGTTTTACACTCAAAACTATAAGGAAAACAAAGTCATATGCCCAGTTAGCAGCAACAAATGGATTTGGATTGTCTATTTGTCTTGTGTAAATAAATAAGGTCCACCTGAATGATGAAATATTATAAAATCAGTCTTGAATTTCCTCCTGTGCTTATTTGACCTACCAAATTTCACATTTGGAATGGGAAGCTTATTCACTAAGCTACTTAACAGTATCTTTTTAAATGTGGTATTCTGTTTTCAAACCCTTACTGGCTTCGGAATTTATCTAATCTGCTCAGCTGGTATACTGAAGTTCAAAGGGGAAATTGGCCTGATTCCTCAGGTGATTAAAGAAACTGCTTACATGATCATTCCATAATTAGGGAGGGTTTTAATGTACATATGCATGAGAGACTATCCAGAGTCATCTGGAAGAGTCCAAAGCAGAGAGACAGGAGAGCAGTCCAGACATGGAGATGATTAGGGAAGTGGGAGAGCAAGAGAGGATAGTGGAGAAAGCAAGAGATAAAATAGTGAGAAGATAATGAGAGGAGAGGAGAGAGAGAAAGAGAGAATAAGAGAGAGTACATGCATAGCAAGAGATAGAGTGTGTGTAGGTGGTGAGAATAACAAGAGCAGAGAACAGTGAGAATATCTGGGTAATAAGAATGAATTGCTGGGAAGAAGGAAGCCTGCAAGCTGGAATGAGTTTTGAGTAGAGGATGAGGCGAGATGGGCAAGGATGCTAGTGTGGATGTTGAAATATATTAAGGGTAGTTTTCATACTGAGGGAGCCTAGAGGCCAGAATGGGCTTTGATATACTAATAGGCTTCACAGGTTAATAGAACATCCTTTCTGCCAGAGGTAAGGAAGATGATTCCTTTTAACAGATGAGAAATGGTTTCACATATTCCCGAGGAATGATGGCCACCAGAAACCCTCCTCTTGTCCACTTGAGCTCATTTCTGAATTTTTGTACCACCTGAGACCTCGTGGTGAACTGATTTCAAACCCTTGTTGGCTTCTGGATGTATTTCATCTACTCATGAAGGGAAAGTTGGCCTGATTCCTAATACTTCTTCTTGGACAGTTTGTTTCTGGGTGCTGCACAACTTGGTTAATGCTAAGAACCTTCTTCAGAGCTGTGAATTTGGCATGCACATTTTCAGGAACAGTGGCTCTTGCTTTAGAACATCATTATGTTCTAAATTTTCTCACTTATTGTCCACAGTCCTAGAGTGCTTGCTAGTTTTCACTAATATCTGAAACTTGTGTAAAATTTTCAGTAATAGTATAGCAGAGAAAAATAGCACTTCTATTCCTTCGTTATACCGCCGTGACCGGCACATGCCCCATTTGCTTCAAATGTTCTTACTCTACCTTTATTGATGACATGTGTTGTCCCCTCAGTTTCTTTTATTGAGTAATTGCTCTGTGAAGAGAGCTTCAAGCCTCTTGCTTCTGGATAATGTACGCTCTGAAGGCAATCTCCACTAATTTGGATATTATTTAAGGAACACAGTTTTTATTGCCCTATTTATTTATTTATTTTTTTGTTTGTTTGTTTGTTTGTTTCTGTTGCTTAAACCCAGGACATGTATTGGGTTTGAGTCTATATCCTTAACATCTGAACAGAACTATTCCTGTTACACAACATCCATGCAATGAGAATTTATGAGTATGTAAATAATTTTGCAAGTTTTTTTTCCTATTTGAAAGTTTTCATTATTCACTCAAGCAGTCTGGATTCATTCTGTGTTTGATTTATGAATGTGCAGTGACCTGCATTGACAACATTGAACTTTGTGGGGTGTTATGTTCATAACATTTTGAAAACATCATATTCTAATTAATCCTGACATTTCCTGT